>JAMPIV010019438.1:0-82266 GCA_024509875.1 Oreohelix idahoensis | reverse complement strand
ACGGGTTGACATGGAACTGGGTTAGGTCGGGTTTGGGTGGTTGGTGAGTGGACAATATATGGTTTTTGACAGGGTGGTATGGGTGGTTCTCCCCCGCCCCCCCCGGTGGTGGTTGGGTTGGGTGGTTTGGTGTTTTTTGGCCCCCCAAGAGCCATTTAAGTGGCTTGGATTTTTGCTCCTGTCTAGAGCTCTGGTTCCAATGTTAACAACCCAAAACGTTTCCATTACCAATAGGAAGTACTTTTGATTGTAAATAACTCGTATTTATGCATGTCGACATTAAACATTTTTTTTCCAAACAACAACAACAATAAAAAAGCACTGTTGGTGGCCGTTTTTGTTTGGGCCAAACCTCTGCTTTTTGCTTGGGGACCTTAAAGAGTTAAGATAATTATGTGAGCTTAATAATGTGTAACAGTAGATAACATGTAACAGTGGAACACAATGTAACAGTGGACTAACATGTAATATGGGAGAACATGTAACATTGGGAAAGCATATAAAAGTGGAAAAAACACATAACACTGGAAAACATTTAAACAGTTGCATAGAATGTAACAGTGGAATAACATGTAACAGAGGAGGAAGCGTGCAACAGTGGAAAAGTGATGGAACCAAATAAATTACATGTAACATTGGAATACCCAGAGCTATGCCAGTTGGGAGTTTTACTCCTGGTAGGTTCAACCAAAGCTGGACATGGTCCTGCGTGGGTAGGGGTAAGACAAAAAGCTGGTACCCTGGTCCTCCAGGTTGGGGGTTTTAGCACAGGGCCGAAACCCTGTCTGTGTAAAAATCGCACATTGTTATGGAAACAGTAGCATAAAAGTGGAATCAATTGTTTGCTGCCCTACAAGACGCCACCCGGCGTGATGGCCGCTGACTGCTTTAACGGTTGGTGGTTATGGATCAAAAAAGAAGAAGAAGAAGGAAGGAACATGTGGAATAACATGAAACATTAGAAAAACTTGTACCAGTGGAATAAAAAGTAACAGTGAAATAACATGTAATACTAGAAAACATTTGGAGGAAAAACATGTAACCAGTGAAACATGCAACTTTGGTAATAACATACACCACTGGAATAACATGTTAACAATGGAAAAAAACATCTAACAGTGGAATACCATGTAACAGCACAATACTATATAACAACTGAAGGATGAAATGATATGTTCCATCTACTAAAAACTGACAAGTAAAAATTAATTACAGTAATTCAACAAAGTTATACTAGTTCAATCTTTAGGTTGTGGAAACATAAGAGACATAACCCATTGGAATGCTTCCCAATGATTCAAAAATTGGGTCATTACCACAAGTTGAGAAACCACAGCTGAAGACATTGTCTTCTATAAAAAAAAGTACAAGAATCATGTCTGAGCTACACTCTCACCTCACAGTACACTTCCTGTTTTATTCCATAACAGTTACATCTGAAATGTTGGCTTCTAACTGTTCTTGTTGTCTGGGGTAATAAATAACATAAAGAAACTCAATAACTGACATTATTCTTATAACAAGCAGGGGATATGGACTTCTTCTTCTTCTTTGATCCTTAGCCGCCGACCGTCAAAGCAGTCAGTGGCCATCACACCTAGTGGCATCTTGTAGGGCAACAACAAATTGATTCCACCTTGCTTGGTTGGTGGCCATCCTTCGTACAGTGCCCCAACTCTGGTTCATTCTTTGCATCTCAGTCTCCACAGTCCTCCGCCAGGTTGTTTTTGGTCGGCCTCTCTTTCGTTTTCCTTCAGGGGTCCAAAGCATAGCTGTTCTTGTGATGGCATCGGGGTCTCTTCTGAGGACATGGCCAACCCAGCTCCAGCGTCTGCCAGCTATGATGGTGTGCATGTCCTCTTGCTTGCTCCAAGTAAGCAGATCTTGGTTGGTGCTGGTATTCGGCCAAAAGATTCGGTGAACATGAAATTTATACACAATATACTTGGATATGTCATGTAAATATCGGTATTATTTAACATAACCCCATCAACTTGTACGGCTTTATGCCAGCGTGAAACAAGTGCATGTATTCCTAGCCTGTACCAGATTTTGTCTTGATCATGTAGCCATTTCTTCGCTGCATGAATCACTCCTTCAACATCTTTAAACCTTGTCCCATGGAGTGCATCTTTAAGTGGACCAAATAGATGAAAATCAGAGGGTGCCAAATCGGGTCTATAGGGTGGATGGGGTAGTACAGTCCAACCCAATTTGGTGATTGCTTCTGTGTTGCCAGACTTGTGTGAAGGCGCGCATTGTTGTGAAGGAGAAGCAGGTCTGCTGGATTCTTGTGCGACTGAACTCTGCGAAAACGTTGATTGAGTTTTTTCAATGTCTTAATGTAAGCTTGCGAATTGATTGTCTCTCCTCTTGGCATAATGTCCACAAGAATCACACCTTCAATGTCCCAAAAGACAGTGATCATGACCTTTCCAGCTGAAGGAATTGTCTTGAATTTCTTTCTTCTTGGTGATTGCGGATGATGCCACTCCACTGACTGTCTTTTTGTCTCAGGTTCAAAATGATGTGCCCAGGTTTCATCACCTGTAACTATGCCAAAAAGTTCTCTCCATCAGCATTGAAACGCTCCAACAATTCAGAAGAAATTGCTTTCCTTTGCAATCGGTGGTCATTTGTGAGACTTCGAGGAACCCATCTTGTGCAAACCTTAGAAAATCCGAGAGTTTTTATAACTGCATTTGCACTACCAATGCTGACTGACAGCTGTAAGGCCAATTGTTGAGTAGTGATTCGCCTATCAGTAAGAATAATGCCCTCAGCGCATTTCAACATTTCTGCATTGGTGGCTGTGGCAGGACGTCCACAGCGCGCCCGATCAAGCAGCTCCGTATCTCCACTTCCTGATTCTTTGATTCTCTGAACCCAGCGACTGACTGTACTCCTGTTGACTGCAAAACTTCCATACACATCACATAGACGCTTGTAAATATTCACAACAGTTTCCTTCTCTGCAAAGAGAAATTCTATCACAATTCGCTGTTTATAACGCAAGTTGCTAACACGCTCCATTTCAACAGTTTAGGGCAGCCGTATTATTTGGCTGGTTGCAGTGCAATTTAGTGCACACAATTGGCACATGCCATATTTGAAGTGTACAAAATGTCATGCTTCTATCTTCATTATTAGCTGAGAAAAACGATGTGGTGCATTACTTTCTGAATGCCCCTCGTAGTTTACCAGATTTGTGTCTGTTTAGCTCACTCTTACAGCATCAAGATTTTGATCACAAATTAAACAGAAAACTCACTTCAAAATCTGTATTTATTTCCTGCTTTAGTTTCTGATCCAGAAATATAAACTTCTTGTCCATATTTTGTGCACTCTAGTGACAAAAAAATAGTTATTTGTGAACACAATCAGTAAGATGGTGTGCTGAGATACTGCTGTCACAAGAAACACCATTCAGAGTTCTATGTGACATGGACAAAATATTACTACTGCAAATTGTTTGTTTTGTGAGTGTCAGTGATAGATGCATTGTAGGAAGTCAGTTTGCTTGGCTGTAGTGTTGTAATTTGTGTGAGCAGTAGTTGAGTTAAGTTTAGTTCAGTTTAATAGCTTACTAAGTCAGTAAATATGGCTGGGCTCTAAGATGTATGGATGGCATAGCTGAGTCAATCTCATATGTTAAAGGTCATATGATGTGATTTGTGACTGAATGAATGGATTACAGGAACTTTTGGTTTTGATCATGGAAAAACTTGGAGAAAAGAAGAAATGTTGTATAGGTTATCAGTTTATGACAGCCAACACTTGAGTTTTCTGGAGTGAAAGTCAACAGTTTTCACAGAGGTGAAATATGTGTAGTAGTGCCTGAGTACGTTTTCTGAGTTTTACAGTTAATTTGAGGAGATTCTCCTTGAGTATGGTGTTTTACTTTTGAATGTATGTTGGCACATAATTCAGTTTTGTGCCGGGTAACAGTTTGCAATAAATTGTTAATGATTGCAGAGGTAGTTAGCTTGAAAGAACTAAATTTGTTCTGTGATAACTACGTTATGGTACTGATACACTGTCATGTGATATTAAACTGCATAATGTACAGGTGATAGGTTTTTGTTGTGTGGCTCCATTCCGTGTTATGTTGAGCTGTTGTTGTTGAGATTTATCCCCTAAACTTCATAACATAGCATTATAAAATCTTGCAACAATTACAATCAGAAAATATAATGAATAGTTCTGCATGTTTGAGTAGCATTTTGGCTCCATTTTTTTCTTCTAACAGACAATAATTTCTTTCATCCCAGTGGATTCTAGAACAAGGACTGACTAGTAATGTCTTTAGCTTATTTCTTTACTGTGTTTGCCCATTCTGTTGTGTAAACATCTTTCTCTTTTTATTTATCTTTTCTTTTGTTCCACTGGTGTTTTTACACCACTTCCACACTGATGATCCCTTCATAATATTTTAATTCTTCCATCATTTACAGCCAACCATTTTATGAATGTCTATACAGTGCCTTGTGAGTCATGACCCAGGTGGGTCCTTGGTTCTCAGACTGTATTGCATTGTAGTACACAAAATCTGTGATGTTTGACTTAAATGTTAAGTTGTGTGTACTGATTTTAACTTTCAATATTGCCTCAGGCTAGCATCCCATAGTCAGTTATGACTGAAGGGGCTATTATTATTATTAGCATCATAGATAAAACTAGGATTGAAGTTGAAAGTTGCAACCAAGATGGAGTTGGTTCAGCTCACAGTGCAGGCAGTAAAGTTTACAGAAGGCATGACCCAAGCTGGTCAGCACCCCTCAGAGTGTAAAGAAGATAAAGGGTCAAAACGCTTGTCTGATGTGGGTTGGGGGAGGATTTTATCTAATGATCAGATTTCCTCCTGCTGTTTCACTCTGTACAGTGTACAGTGTGTCCTATCATAGACTAAATGTGTTTGTTCTCCAAATGTTGGCAGCAATGTGGTCAGAGATGGCAGAACAAATAGCAGTACAAAAACTGCTATACTTGAGGATGCAGTCCTTTTATGACAATTAGAATTTAGCTTTGCTGCACACAAATGATTGACCTTACCAGGTATATTGTAGCAGCCAGCTCATGTAGAACTCTGTTGTGGTGCCATGTGTATTACCCTTGCCCTAATGACACATTGCAAGCTGAGAGCAGAAGTTCCAATGTCTACTTCTTTTGGCATGGGGGGGGGGGGCCCACCAAGCATCATCAGACTTTTCCCAACTCACAAGGTTTGCAGATGATGGCAGAAGATCATATTACAGTCACATTTATTCTCATGATCTTTGCTTTTCATCTATGGATTTTCAGATCCAGTTACTGGGACCTGTCATCAAGTATCCTTATCTGTCCTGTATCTAGATTAAGGTATGCAGTAGCAAAGCAAGATCATTAGTGAAGTCCTGATCACTGAGCTATTTCGTTCGTCCACTGACTAAAGCCAGTATGCAGAGGAATGGTGATAGAACAAAGCACCCCTTTCTCATTGCACAAAAATAAAAAAATAGATTCAGATAGATCTGACACCACTGTATGGAAAGAGGTCAACGGCAGAACTGATAAATAGTACTGGAGACAGGAAGTTACGGGGAGATATGAGTGCCTATGCCACCAAACATGGTACTTAAAGAAGAAAATCTGAAATGACAGCTGAGATGAATATGATGTATTCAGTATCAAAATTGAATCCTTGATAATGTTCTGCATAAAATAATTTTTATAACATCTTAAATATAGACACATTACACTTAAGTAAATAAAAGCTGATTTAATTATAGTATGAAAATGTTACAAGTATATACACATCCTTTTTCTTTGAGAAAATGGGGCAGACTGCCATAAGATGTCATGAAGGTAGGTTGTTACACAAATGGGAAAAAGGAAAAAAAGGGTAATTTGTCTTACTAGTTTAAAAGACTAAAGAAAATTCCCTACATTGTGGCCACAAGCCCAAGTCAGGGAAAGGAAAGAAAGTGAGAAACACGAGGAAGTAATTCAATTAATCACAACCCATGAATTCCACTGGTCAGGGATCGTGGTTTCATCGCATGATCTCACACAAGAATTCTTGTGTGTTGTACTAAATATTTTAAATTTTTGAACCCCCCCCCCCCCCAGGAAAGCATTTAACAGTGGGGAACCCCCCCGTGATTATTTCAAGTTTCCATATTTTTCTGAGGCTGAAACAATGTACCCAAGTACGTAGGCCTATGTGATTTCTGTTTGGCCGAGGGTTGGATTAAGAATTGCTATGATTGTCTAAAGTGTAAGACAATCTTGTGTCAGGTTTAAAAGAACACCACCATTAATCCCTTTTAGCTTTTTGTAGATATGTAGGTTGCCATTAACTATGTATGCAAACACTCAGAAGTAACTGGTAAGTCTGTATGTTATTCTGTGAATGTTAAATTGGTAAGCTTGCATGTTGTTCTGTGAATGTTTTATATGATTGTGGGGTGGACTGTTAACTGTGTAGGAAATGTTAGTTTATATTGGTATCACAGAGAAAGTATAGCCATTAATCTGCACACTAGCATTATAATCATAACTGTGTATCAAGATGATAAATGCAGACAAAAAAAATACTGCATGCAGAAAACCTCAAATTATTCTATAGGTCTGGCGGCCAATTCTTAAAAAAAAGTAGTAAGGGGTAGGCCTAATGCATAACTAAAGTATTATTTAACTCTTACAATACAGCTCGCCATCTCAAGTGGTGTGCATTTAGTTCCAATTTTACGGCTCGCCAGTTGAATTGGTGCCCCACAGCAAATCTCTATTGGCAAAGTTTAATGAAAAATTGTTGATGTTTCATCAAATCTGATATTTATAGTCACTTCCTGTATTCAATCTGTTTACATTTGCATCATGGTGTGGTTTTTCTTGTGATAACATTTGATTTTAGTACCTTTGTTGTTCAGCTGTTGACCGAAAAAAAATTTTTTTTAACCACAATGGCTTCATATTTAAACGATTGTAAGCAAAGATTATCGGCTGTACAAGCAGCACAACTTATTTCTATTTGGATTGAAAATGAAGATGAGTATGATCAGTTAGTGAGCGATGATGACTGTTAAGATTCAGATCACATTTGCCCAGCAAAGATATCTATAATCAAATGACAGAATCCCCTAGCTGTTTCTAGCAGTAGTTTCTAGTACTAGAAAATGCCAGGTCAATGAAAAGACCAAAAGGAGGAGATAAAGCTCCTATGAAGAAGAGACTAAGAGAAGATACATCTAGATCACCATGCAGAGAAGCAGAACCCACAAGTACTGATGATAATACAAATGCATTGAATGGGGAGATTAGCTGAAATGAAGCTGATGATGGCTCAACACAGAATGATTTCTGCTTTGTACCATGTGAAGACATCCGATCTTTGGGACAGTAGCACTGGGTATGTAGTAAATTTGTTGATATACATTGGGCCAATACTTCTTACAGTCCAGAAGTTGATGTAAGTAGTCAACAAGCCATCAAAGTATTTGACACTTTGCTACAACCATGTGAAAAAGGTCATCGCATCTATGCTGATTGATATTACACGAGTGTGACATTGCTTCAATATCTGAAAAACAACAGATCATTATTTCACTAAGACTGTCAACTTTAATTGAAAGAATCAATATCTGAATAGCAGAAATCATTATTTCACTTGGACTGTCAACATTAATCGAAAGAACTTCCCAGAAGAGTTAAAAACTACACAGCTAATGCATACGGAAACGAAATGGTATATGGAACAAGAAACAAGATTTTTATTTTAATGTTTAGGGACAAAAATAAAAACACCATGCATTTTTGTGTCAAGCTGCGCAACGGTGGAAAGCAAAGACATCACCAATCGCTCTGACGAAACACACAAAAAAATAAACCACTGGTTATTGATGATTACAATTAATGCAAGAATGGATGTGACAGAGTGGACCAAAGCATTGTAATATATGGCACATTCAACAGAAGAACAAGAAAGTGGTGGAAAAAAATTTGCTTCTGGATTTTTGAAATAGCTCAGCTCAATGCATATAAATTATCTGTACTGTCAAGAACAAAAAACCCCAAAAAACCGATCCTTCTTCAGTTTAAACATTAACTTATCAATTAGCTCTCTCTTGTTGCTGCTGTGGATTTCCAGCAAATTCCTCCCAGGATTGGACATGTCAATCAAGTAAACAGTCCAGTTAATAGACTAGGAAGAACAAACATATTGTAAAAATATAAAAATTTCATCGCAACTGCATCGTTTGCAGCACCCCTCAAGTAAGGTTAAGGACAACCTTTTATTGTGAAGGATGCCCAAATAATCCATACCTACATCCTAATAACTGTTTTGCTACGTTTCATGAAACGAAATAGTTTTTGGTAAATGTAAATATCAGTGGTGTATAAAGTTATGTACATAGTGTATTTTCGTCATAATTTTTCACTACTTGGCATGAACATTTCAAAAGGACACAAAATGTATTTATTATCAAAAACAAATGAAACTTGTCTGTGTTCTTTATAATTGGATACAACACAAAAGGAAAATAATTTTAGGAGTTCCAGACCAGTGCAAAGCTTTATATATGAAGGTAAGGTAAAGCATTTTTTTTTCAAATTTAAAAAAAAAAAAGAAAATTGTTTACAACATTTTTTTATATCCTACTATTTGTGTACTGTTTTACATTTAGAAACAATAATGGTTTTTATATGATAGCCCTTTCAATACTGCAACCTTTGATGTATAACACATTGCTCTAGCATATAAAATATGAAACATATGATAAAAGTTTTTGAGGACACCCCAAACTCAAAATATAATCCTGGAGACTAGCACGTAAAAATGTGGTTTTGGTGTATGCATACTAAGAGTTAACGGCTAGCCTATATCAATGTGAGCTACTTAAATGTTCAACAGGTCGATAAAATTTGGGCTAAATCGGACACACGGCCCAGTGTTCTTCATTTCAACTGAAAATATACTGACAGTATAAAAGACTAGGAAAAAAAGGAAGCCAAACAACACCGAGTAAAGTTACTTGACACTAAATAAATATTAGACAAACTTAAAGGTATGTTTTCAGGCACTCGTAAGAAATAAAGAAGTAGAACACTAGACAACAGAAAAACAACAGACAACAGAAGTGATTGCGTCATTAATAAGGCTAAGCTGCCCATTGCAACCGGTGTTGTCTTGCGTTTCGCACTAATGACTGGTCAGTAAAGCATCTTTTTTTGGGGATGCCTAGCTGGCCAGGAGGATAGTGAGGTCCGGAGTTCAAATCCTGGGTAAGCCACTCACGTCTGTTGCTTTTCTGCTGTCTAGTGTTCTACTTCTTCATTTCTTACGAGTGCCTGAAAACATACCTTTATGTTTGTCTAATATTTATTTACTGTTTACAGGCCTCGGGTTTCCCTTCCTTATATGTTACTTGACACTAACATGGCGACATGAAAAGATGTGAACAATATAACTGATAAAGAACGCTGGGGATAGGAACTTGTAGAGAGACAAGATCACCAGATAGCACGGTATATGGAGATAAAGGCCAGTATTTTCTTAAATATGATTATAAATAATGGCAGTGTTTCGTTACTTACTTATGGAATCTGTCACAGTTCCAGCGCAACGGAAATGTAACGCCAAAAGTCACGTGGTATTGTGGTAATTTGTTGTTTTTCTGGATTGGCATTAGATTTTTTTTTTTTTTCTTCACGGCTACTATTATTCATAGGTCTTTGCAATCGATGCTTGCGCATTATAACATTTTTATAATAACATTTTTTTTATAATATTTAGTCGTTCCTCTTCTACTTTGAGGTGTAGAGGTATTGAAGAAAGAGTGAGAGAGAGAGAGAGAGAGAGAGAGAGAGAAGAGAGAGAGAGAGAAAGAGAGAAAGAAAGAGAGAGAGAGAGAGCACCGCACTATAGGGTGACCATATGGTTCAACACAAAAGGAGGACAAATGCAATATTTTGGTCATAAAAAGGAAGACAAGGGAGGACAATATTTTTAAAACGTAGGACGAAAAGTAGGTCAAGTTTCTGTGCGATTTCTGCCTTAAATTTAAGAGGCACAAATTCTTGACCTAAACGTTCAGCTAGAATGTCTTTCACTGCGTTTAAACTGTTGCAAACCTCAACAATTGAGTTGCTTTCTCTTTCAATCAGTTCAATATGGCACTGAAAAACACGCATTACCACAGTTACACCTCTGCCAAGTCTTGTTCAAAAAATATTTTGATGACTGTAGGTGGATTGTCTTGTGACTGATAAAAAGCCTTCAGTGCCGGGAACATCTGGATCATTCTTGCAACACATGGGAATAACGACATCCACATGGTTCTGCCATTGTTGAGGAGTTGTCTGCACTCTATGTCCACAAAATCACAAAACCCATTCAACTCTTCCATTCGAAACTGTATGAATATGAAACTATTTGTAGATCTCATAAGAACATTTTCAATCTCAAGTTTTTCAACAGCATTGTGAATGCTTACTTACTTAGTCGTTCCCCTTCTACCGTGAGGTGTAGAGGTTTGGAAGAGAGAGCGCCAGGCTGTCCTATCGGCTGTCTTCCTCCTGGCCTGGTTCCATTCTAGTCCTTGGTCCTTCAAAGATTGTCTAATGTTGTCCTCCCAGCGGACTCTGGGTCGTCCTAAGGGTCTAGATCCTTGGCTCTTTGTTTCCCATGCGTGTCGTGGTAGCCGATCTTCTCCCATTCTGCAGACATGGCCAAACCATCTTAATTGGGACTGTTCTACTTGCGTCTGCAGGGGGTAGGATTTAAGGCCTTGACGTATCGTCTGGTTGCGTACCATGTCTCTTCTTGTTACTTCAACCACTTTCCTCAGATACCTCATTTCTGAGGTTTGGATCTGGCTTTTGTGGGTTGTAGTCATTGCCCATGACTAGCATCCATATGTCAAGACTGGGACATAGGTGGATCGGTATACAGCCATCTTCGTTTTCTTACCAACCTCTCTCTTGCTGAGGAATCCTCGATTTATGGCCTGAAAAAGTCTCCCAGCTGCTGCTTTTCGAGTGGCCAACTCTTCTTTGATGCCTCCCTTTTAGTCTATAATTGCTCCGAGGTATTTAAAGTGGTCGACCTGCTCCAGGACCTGTTCTCCCAGCTTAATCTGATGTCTTCTTTCTTCTCGTGATATCACCATGGATTTTGTTTTAGAGCTGCTTATGACCATTCCCTCTCTTCTCCAGCTCTTCCTTCCAGACTTGCAGGTTTGATTGGAGATGTGCCTCTGATTTAGCAATCAGGGCAACATCATCAGCAAATGCCAGCTCCAAAATATAGACCTGTCTCATCTTCCAGTACCCCACTGAATACTTTCTTGTTCTCTCCTTACATGCCTTGATGACATCATCCATGAGGAGTATGAAAAGGTAAGATGATAGGATATCACCTTGTCTTACACCAGTGGTGGTCCTGAACTCTTCTGACTTATGGTTTGCTGTCCTCACATAATTTCTGCAAGACTTGTAGAAGCTCTGTATAGCATGCATCAGAGGTGCTGGAATATTCTTCCTTGCCAAACAGTCCCAAAGTTTGTTCCAGGGGACCCTGTCAAACGTCTTTTCCAGATCTTTGAAACAAAGATGGATCTCACTCTTATACTCAAGGGCCTTTTCACTCAGCTTTCTGAGTGTGAAGATTAGGTCTTGAGTACTTCGGTTTGCTCAAGTACTAAGAACTTAAACCACTTCGACCAAACTAAAGGCCATCTCTATTAACAGAGATTATTTAGAAATCGAACGAAGGTTGTTCTAGTCTAACTGCCAAGTTACTGAGTGAAAAAGAAATAAAGTTTCAAACGTGGGTTATATCTATGAAACGGACAAAGAATCCCACTGTTTCGAAACCACAAAACAGCGCCCGTCTCTCCGCTTCTCTAACACCCTACGTCAGCTTCCCTCATGTCGTAACAGCCATCAGTGACCGAGAGCGCGCGTGTGTTGCAAATCTCAGACAACCGTCTGCAGTGCATGGGCGATTTTCACACTTCGCTGGAGCTATTTCGACGAAACGCTCGCGGTTTACTGAAAAATGCAGACACTCCGTCTACCTGCCGTGTCTGGTGGAGTGAATTATCACACCACAGGCCCAGAACTCAGCCGAAGAAAACACTGTCCCCGGGGAAACTGTAGACAGCTGTCTCGTTCCTGCACTGTGAGGATGCCGTGTTTGACACCTTACGCTAGTGTCGGGTGAAAATGGTAGACCAAAAGTCTGCTCTTAAGTCTGGGTATGAAACGTAATCACACCTTTCGTCTACTGACATCTAAGTAATAGAATTACGTATCACAGTATGAGAAAAACCACAATGATTTCTTCTTTTCGTGGAATGTCTGTTTTTACATCTAGATCGTTTTCAGCCTCAGGAATATTCAATTGTGTCTCTGGTGGTTCCTTGTTCAGAGTTTCTCTGAAGTGCTCTGCCCATCTTGTTTTCTGTTCCTCTGCTGTCGTGATGAGATTTCCTTGCTTATCTATTACTAATGTAATATTGTTTGCACCTCGTTTCCCGCTGATGAAGTTAGTTATTTTGTATACTGTGCTTTGTTCATTTCTCAGTGCTGCTCTTCTGTCTGTCTTGCAAGATCGTCTAGGAAACTCCTTTTGTTGGCTCGGGTTTGGAGTTTAACTTCCTTGTCCAGCTGACTGTACTGTTCGTTATATAGTTTCTTTAACATGGGGGACTTCGCTTCTGTTTTCTTTCTTTTCATTTCCTTTCTCGGTGTTATGGTGTTTAGTGTTTCCGGTGTTATCCAGTCTTGCTTCTTCCTTTCCTGGAATCCCAAGCATGATTTGCTGCTTTCTTATATATTGTTGAAATGGTGTTGAATTTACATCTCATAGAAGCAAATAAACCTTTTAGAAAGTGTTTAAAAAATGTATTTAAAACTTAACTGTTTACCATAAGGTGTCATCAAAATTAAATTGTTACATATATTTTAACATATAGTTAACCATTGGCGAAAACAACTAAATTGGAATTAGCATACAGACAATCTGTCTCCAGTCGATCTTCTCCATTTGTTTTTTGGTATACCCTTGACCTTCTTACTCTGGGTATTCCAGAACAAGGATTACCTTGTAATGCTATGATCAGGTTTCTGAAATGTGTGTCCTATCCATTACCAGACTAAGTCCTGCTGATGTGTGTGTGTGTGTGTGTGTGTGTGTGTGTGTGTGTGTTCACACCACTATTCATAAATATTCTACTGACTTATTCTATTGACTTATTCTATTGACAATATTCTATTGACTTCCTTGAGATTTCTGTGACGGAACACTACGGCTTTCTTTCACAGCATCTTCGGATCGAGATCAGTGAACGTTTTCTTATTCCAAAGTTTTGTTAATTCTGTTGTTTTTTTTTTTTTCGTTTCATTGATTATTTACTTTCTTGTTTCAGTATTTCTTTTTGATTTTATGATTTTCTTGTATTATTATTGTTCTTTTTTCTCTCATCACTGTTGTTGTTTACTTTTTCCATCTGCTTGTATCGCCCATTTGTTGTTTATTTCTCATCATCGTATGTTTTTGTAGTACTGTCACGAGGAGCGAATGAGTTTGAATTTCGACTTTCTATACCCATTGTTTACACCAGACATCGTTCTTCGTCAGTCGTGGGAAATCAGCCAATTTTACATGGTATGTTTACATAACAATGAGACAGTACATCAACAGACCATCGACGGACAATTGGAAGTAGCCTCCACTACGTCGCGGTAATGTTTACCCAAGGCCAGTAATCTACAAGTATTATTTCGGCTAGTAACAGAACATAATGGGCAGTCGGCGACAAATAGGCGAGGTAACTGTACAATGAGTATGGTTGTCAGTCGGACTTCACGGAACAAGCGAAGTAATATTGGACTAACGGAGACGCAGAGTCTGAGCGAAGATCAACATGAAAGGAGTAAAGAATACGTCATTATAGTAAGACTATTAAATGCTGCACAGACATCAGACGGACAGGAGACGGATTGTCTGGGCGAGACAAAACACGAATGCGATCACAGCAATATATTACAGAACCTTTACAGAGTAATGGGGACGGGTTGTCTGTCTGAAGTAAGACGAACGAAACTTCACATGACATCAGAAACGAACACGGGAAATCGCCAGCGTCCATTCGGACCCGATAAAACCCGACGAAATTGGTCGCTCAAGATTGCTAAGAGAAAGCATTCCGCCAACCTACTTGGTTCTATATTTCACGACGAAGAGTCAGGACTTATGTCAGTGATTTCTTTATATGGAAACCAAGGTTAGTGTACTATAGTTTGTCCATCATTAATATACATCCATTTTAATTCCAGATATATATATATATATATATATATATATATATATGTATATATATATATATATATATATATATATATATATATATATATATATATACACATATTTTCCATAAATATAACACTGTAAATACCAGTTACGTTTTATTATAATATTATATTTTATACTAATAAGTAAAGGTTGCAATAAACACCGTGCAGAGAATTATTAGATTTATAAGATTGCACAGTTTCCAGTAACTATAACGAAGTAAATACAAGACACTTTTATTTTGCTTCTTACATTACCCGGTAAACAAATCAGTAAACACCGCGCAGTCATTCATTATAGTGATAAGATTCCACATACAAGAACAAACCACATGCGTAACATAGATTACGGGGTACTTATAAGGGTTTGTGTTGTTGATTTTTGATAGGAGAATTAAGACGTGGGTTGGTCCCTTTTGAATAGATTAGAATGAGTGATAGCCACAGTGAGAGATGATAGTAGAAATATATTTCCACGAGTGAGATGGTAGAAAACAATAAAGGCTGTCTCTGAAATCGAGAATCTTCTTTCTTTCTCAGCCTATCTTCTACAACAGATTTAGAGGAGTCAGTCTATTGACTACATATATTAATATATATATATATATATATATATATATATATATATATATATATATATATATATATATATATATATATATATTACCACTCACGTGCACACACCCAATTGACGACAGTGAGACACACAGACGTGGGAAAACTATAACAAGGATTATATAGTGTCACGTAGGTTTTGATCATTAAATTGCCTATAGCGTCTTCCTATTCTTTCACCCGAATTCTTTAAGTTTGTTATCTCTCACGAATTCCTTTTTCCTGTATATTTTGCATCCATTCGTTTGCGAAATATATTTTCTTCAGTATCCTCAAACTTTACCTTGTGGTTTTTCTCATACTGTGATACGTAATTCTATTACTTAGATGTCAGTAGACGAAAGGTGTGATTACGTTTCATACCCAGACTTAAGAGCAGACTTTTGGTCTACCATTTTCACCCGACACTAGCGTAAGGTGTCAAACACGGCATCCTCACAGTGCAGGAACGAGACAGCTGTCTACAGTTTCCCCGGGGACAGTGTTTTCTTCGGCTGAGTTCTGGGCCTGTGGTGTGATAATTCACTCCACCAGACACGGCAGGTAGACGGAGTGTCTGCATTTTTCAGTAAACCGCGAGCGTTTCGTCGAAATAGCTCCAGCGAAGTGTGAAAATCGCCCATGCACTGCAGACGGTTGTCTGAGATTTGCAACACACGCGCGCTCTCGGTCACTGATGGCTGTTACGACATGAGGGAAGCTGACGTAGGGTGTTAGAGAAGCGGAGAGACGGGCGCTGTTTTGTGGTTTCGAAACAGTGGGATTCTTTGTCCGTTTCATAGATATAACCCACGTTTGAAACTTTATTTCTTTTTCACTCAGTAACTTGGCAGTTAGACTAGAACAACCTTCGTTCGATTTCTAAATAATCTCTGTTAATAGAGATGGCCTTTAGTTTGTTCGAAGTGGTTTAAGTTCTTAGTACTTCTGTGTTTGAGGTATATTAATATTATATATCTCGTATTGTGTGTAGGGTTTAAAGTGTTTAATCGCTTAGCTTTTTCCCTAGTTAGATTTGGTGCAGAGCAACTAATTTATAGTTTGTATTATTTTTCTAGTGACGCACACAGTGGAAAGCAGAATAAATTATATCTTTAGCTTACTAAACAAATAGCTATAAGGAATTTAATTTAACTGCTAAATACTCAGTCGAGAATATTTTATATCTAACTTATAAATGCTAGACGCGACATCAGTGAGTACTGACGGAATACGCATGATATTCCTAACTCATGATGATCGATTTTTTTTATATAACTTACTTTACGGGAAGGTTTAATTATAAGTCAAGCGGTCGGCTTGCTATTTAAAATGTAAGTTATATTGAGTACATATATGTAAATTATTTGATATGTGTTCTTTCTTTTACATAGTGTAACGGTGGTACCCAACTTGCCAGCGTTTAGTAAAGAGACATATTTGTGAGAAGCATAGACATTTCCTATCTTTAACCACGTGGGGTTTTTTTTTGGTTCAAGTAACACTGGTCTGACAGTGCATATGCCATCAGAGAGAGAGACAGTAATAGCAATCCCACTAACGGTTTCTAAAGACTAGAAATATATATTGAGCTTGTGAGCCAGTTTATATTGCTCCACAAATTTAAATGTACATGCTGCCTGGCGGCGGGAAAAATTACAAGAATAACATTAACATCCCGACAGAGATTGTGACTAGTATTGTGGTGACCAAATATAGTACCTTCCTGAAAGAAGACACCGATCTGACATTCCTTAAATCCTAGAATCCAAAGCTAATGACATTGCGCTCTGCTAATTTTCGTGCCTGGACGAATTTTATGCGTCTTTATCAGACATTCGAAAAAATTAGAACACCCAAGGAATCGTTCCCTGAGACAGAGAGTTCAGTACGTCTTTTGGAACTGGGGATTTCTTGGTCGATGACTGCATTTTCGGGTCTGTGTGAAGGTCCTAGAATTATTATGTTCCCAGAGGCAGCGAGCAAAGTTGTGAGTATATATGTGAGAGCATGGCCATGGCTGAATGAATGAGAGTACACAGGTCTGAGTGTTATTTTACCGGTGTATTATTGTCACCCATTTGCTGTCTTAACTTTTTTTCAATCTGCAGAATTTGTTACAAATGCTAGAGTTTCTTTTTTCTTAGGCTAAATCAGATTATCCAACTCTGTTCATACATTTACGAGAAAGAAAGAAACTTCATTAGACTCAACCCTATTTATCTATAACTCTTTGGGCCATCATCTGTTCTCTTAACGGGGCTGTGGGCTAAACCTAGAGTAAGATTCGAACGGGCTATCATCCTTGTAGCATTTTCTTGAATTTTATGACTATTTGTATATGTTTTTCCTTGATGTATTTCTTTGGTGTTGTGAGAAGATTTTAAATGATAATTAAAATCTCTCTTGAACTTAATAATCGTGTTGGTCAGCTCGTTCTAGAATACAAATATCATTGTTATAGTTTTCCCACGTCTCTGTGTTTAACTGTCGTCACGTGTATGTGCGTGCCCGTGAGTAGATAGAGATATATTAATATATATCTGTGTTTAGACTGTCTGACGCCTTTAAAGCTGTCGTAGAGGATAGGTGAAAGAGAGAAGATTTCCTCGATTTTTTTTCAGAGACAGCCTCTATATCACAGTCTATCATCTCACTTGTGGAAATTCTATTTCATTTTACTAACTCTCATCGTGACTATCACTTATTCTAACCTATTCAGAAGGGACCCACCCCTAGTCTTAATTCTCCTATCCTAAAATCTACGACATATAGATATTTTGGACCGAGCTGACCAACATGCTGTTTAAGTTTAATTGTGAAGTTTAATGATCAAAATAAACTTCCATCACAACATATAAAATTATTTCAAAACATATACAAATAGTCATATAGTCAAGGAATTTCCTACAAGAATGATAGACCCATTGGTATGATCCTTCACCTCGATGAATAGCCCACAGTCCTGTTAGAAGAAAAGTGATAGCGCCCAAGGAGTCACGGATACATATGATTTAGTCTAAGTCTTACCTTTAAAGGTATGAACAGACTTGGATACTCTGCTCTATCCTAAGGAAAAATATTTGTTAGCAACAAAATCTTGCATAAAGGAATTTAAGACAGCAAAATGGGTGCCAAAATACAACAATAAAGGAATCACTCAGACCTGCATTCACTCTATTCATTCAGCCATGGCCACGTGCTCTCTTCCATACTTACAGCTTTGGTAGCAGCATCTGGAAACATAATTTTTAGGACATTCACATACAGAATCGTCAATGGCAGTCTTGACCTAAATATGTACTTGAGGTTTTTCTCTGGAAGAATCAAATCAGGTTCGATGGGCCCGTTACTTCTTTAAAATCTTTAAAGTTCTTGTAAAGGTTATAGATCAAGTCTTTAAGGACAGAATGTTTTTGTTCTTCACAGATATTTCTCTTTACTTAACGCTGGCAAAGTTTGGGTTTACCCCAGTTTTCTTCACTAAATAGAGGAAAATCACATATAAAATATTTATACATACTATGTACTTGTTATAACTTACATTTTAAACTGCAAGCGTAGCGCTTGACTTATCGTTTAAATTCCCGTGAAGTAGTTATATTTAAAAAATCAATCATCATGAATTTGAAATACATATAAATATATTTCGTCAATACTCATGAGGCGTCAGTGCATTTACTAGTTAGTTTAAAATATTCTCGACTGAGTATTTAGCAGTTAAATTAAATTCATTTATGGCTGCATGAGTTTAAGCTTACAATTTTAATTTATTCTGCTTTCCACTGTAACTTGTCGACTAGAGAATATAACAGACTTATAAATTAAGCACTCTGCACAAAATCTAACTTGTGAAATATGAATTGAGCGATTATCACTTTAAACACTTCACAAAATATTAGATACTTAATATAATATTTACCTCCACACAGAACTACAGATCACAACGACTAGAATCATTCACTAGATAGATATTCTAGAAGCTCGGCAAACTTTGACGAGCACTAAGAACTTCGCTATACAAGCTTCTTTCACTAGCACGAGCGACCGTCTACTGCGAATTATGAGAATGAGTGAAATCAAGTTTAAAACTCTGATTATATCTATCAAACAGACAAAGAGGTCCCACGTTATTTCGAAAACACGAAACAGCGCCGATCTCTCCCCTTCTCTTTAACACTTTCCATAACCAGCGGACTTGCCTTAAACTGCCACTTCGCGTCTTGACACCTCACTGCTTAAAAAAAAACTGGCCCTTCTGAGCGAATGCGCGAGTTTCATATCACACCCATCGCTGGGAAAATTAACCGAGAAGCTACGTGTCAGGTGGAAATCCCAGACAATATGTCTCCTTTAGATGGCAGTTTCCACACTTAACCGGGAACTAGCCTGACGAAACGCCCGTGTCATGAGAAAAGTACAGACGCATGTCTGCTATCTCTGTCTGCCTAGACGAGTATTCACACATTCTGTCGTCCTGCAGCACTGACATCTGATGCGATAAGGTTACTAGTCAGTATGAGAAAGAAAAACGGTAAAGTGAGAATGGGAAAGAAAATATTTTCGCAAACGAACGAATGCGAAAAATACAGGAAATGGATAAAAGAGCGATAAAAAAGTAAAGGACACGGGTAGAAAAAGAAGAGAATATAGAAAAATTGTTGATCATAAAACTCTCTGTGACAGTTTGTTATTTTATCCATCGCAGTGGTAGAGACAGGGTCCCTTTGAGATAACTCAGCCTTCGTCTTACTACCCTGTTGGCTTGGATCACGGGACAAGCTAATGAGTAGGGCTGACCAGATATACTGCGACGACACGTATCTCACAGATATTTAACGGCAACAAACTTACCAACAACCAACGGGGGTCAGGAAGGAATTGGCCAGGCGGCCAAGGAATCTTTCTACTAAACAACCACCCACACAGAAAAGTAATCCGGAATTACCTAGGAGGAATTACAAAGAGCTGTCCGAGTGAATTATTGATCAAAATTGGCATGAGCATACAGACGCTCCTTTAAACCCAGTGCCTACGGAAATTATGGAGATCATAAATTGCCTACAGTAATGAGCAGATTCTCCAAGTAAATCTGCTGCGCCACTCAATACTATATATAACAAATTTCCAACATCATCACCACATGAGCAAAATATCATCACGACAAAAGGACATCTGCATACCAGACGAAGTTTTTACCGCCTAACATCGCCTTCAACACAACCTATGAATAAGCCACCTCAGACGCTCGTGGCATTGTCAACACTCGCATTGTGAAGAACAAAAGAACAGGCCATCCTATTTCCTTCTTTTCCAGGTTTAGTTAATTTTAGTTCTTATTGCATTTGTATTATTGTAATTTAATGTTGTGGTATCTTTAAGTAATTCAATAAATGTTGGAATTGTGTTTGCGTTAACAACACACGGTAATTACATATATAGAGAAGGAAATAAAGTGTGCGAGAGAGACATACTGTTCTTCCTTTCTTCCTCTTCTGTTTACTCAGTGTAATAGGGGAGGTGGGAGCTCGCTAGCATTATAATACAGAGAGGGGGATAGAGTGGTAGGAGTGACAGTGTCACGAGATTCAGAATCACTGGGACTATCGGCTGGCAACTTATCACAAAGTCTCAAATTCACCTTCTCCACTCCTGCTGCCTATCTTCAAGCGGGTGCCAGGCAACTCTGAGCCATTTACACCGCCGGCACCGCAAAAGTAAGTCTCCCTGGTTAATCTTCGGGTTAACCCTGTGACAAGTACCTATATGTAATTCTTGTCTTTGTCACCTGTTTGTGGCTGACGAAGGGTAAAACCCGAAACATCCCTTGTTTCATGTGAACTGTTATTTGTAGAACTGATTCAATTTTTTTTAAATGTGTTTGCTACTTTTCTTTGTAGCACGCCGCTTTCAACCATCTACCATGTACATGGTAGTTGTTGGTTATATCAGGACATGTTTCCTTTATTGTAATATGTTTTTGTTTGTATTTATTTTATACTATATTATCTCTAGTAGGTATTTTTCCTTTTGTAGTTATAGTTTACATCAACATCAGAATGAATAAGGCAAGAACAGCCTTCTTTAGCCTAAACAACATCTGGAAGTCCTCCCAATACAGCACAAGCACAAAATTAAGATTAACGGTATATCAGAGCTGTGTGCTTTCTGTGCTTCTCTATGGTGCGGAATGCTGGAGAGTTACAGAGAAGGAAATGTCGAAATTGTCCTCTTTTCACACAACATGCCTAAGAAAATTCACCGAATCTTTTGGCCGAATACCATCACTTACCAAGATCTGCTTACTCGTAGCAAGCAAGAGGACATGCACACCATCATAGCTGGCAGACGCTGGAACTGGGTTGGTCATGTCCTCAGAAGAGACCCCGATGCCATCACAAGAACAGCTATGCTTTGGACCCCTGAAGGAAAACGAAAAAGAGGCCGACCAAAAACAACCTGGCGGAGGACTGTAGTGGCTGAGATGCAAAGAATGAACCAGAGTTGGGGCACTGCACGAAGGATGGCCACCGACCGAGCAAAGTGGAATCAATTTGTTGTTGCCCTACAAGACGCCACTAGGCGTGATGGCCACTGACTGCTTTGACGGTCGGCGTCTAAGGATCAAAGAAGAAGAAGAAGTTATAGTTTAAAATGTTTTTTTTTTTTAATTCGAAATATGCTATTTTCTAAGCAAGTGTGTTTTTAGTTTTCACTGGATGGTTTATTTGGTTAATCTGTATGTATCTGGGGGGAGGGGGGGGGGGGGGGGTTTCACCAGTTTGGACTACTGGCTCGGATCCTTTTTTATTTTTTATATGTTAGCTTTAGTTTTTGTGATAGGCCTATAGTGTTTTATTAACTTTTGCATTTCTGAAGGGGTCTTTGTGCCTATGACATTTTCTACACTCATTTCTACCTTGTGGTTACTACAGAATGTCTTAATGTTTTGCCTCTGTTGGTCATATTTCTTGCAGTCCACCAGAAAGTGTCTAATTGTGTTTGGTTCTTGACACTCTTCACATGTGGGTTCCTCAATCATGAAATATCCAGTTCCAAGCTTGAGCCTCAGTAATTTTTTATTAATTGGTATTTTTAGTTCATCTTTTATCTGACATTTTTTGCTTGGTTTTTTTAGGATTTTATATGAGTGTCTTGCTTTTTTATTTTGGTCCCATGCTGTAATCCACTCTTTAGTTATTGCTTGATCAATTAAGCTCTTAATTTCAAACTTCTCTAAGCCAATTCAATTTTGTTATATCTAGTTCTCCCCCCTTTGGCTTCTTTGTGTGCAAGTTCATTTTCTGCTATCCCCACATGTGATGGTATCCATGTTAGTGTTGCACTGCATCCTATAGTGTGCAGATATTATTAACCTGTAGTATTTCCTCTATAATATCTGGCCTGCTACATTCATTTCTGTTTCTGATAGCTAATACTGATGAAAGGGAGTCTGTGAGAATGGTTACTTTTTTTTGTGGGTTTTCTGCAGCTATTTAAAAAGCTTTTAGGATTGTCACTAATTCTGCTGTAAAAAAAAAAGTTAGTTGCTTATCCTTTACAGGACGTGGCAATCAACCCCAGCTTTTATTGGCTGTTTGTGATTTTTCTAGGCAATTTTTTTTCATTCAGTAGTTTGCCATTGCTTTCTGAATGGTACGGCGCTTATACCATTGTTAAAAATCCACACAAAGCGATCTGCTACCAAACCGCCTGCAGCAGGTTTCGAACCTGGTATATCTGGATTATGAAACTGCGTTCATATCCATTAGGCCACAGACGTAAAGATGGATGTATTACCTGTTACTTTGTATCTTTTATAAATTTTTAATTTTGGTATTGCTATTCCTGCTCCTAATTGTCCTTCTTCATCTTTTGACCCATCTGTATATATAGTTAGGCTATTATTTATATACCGTTCTATGTACTCTAGTGCTTTACTTTTTGCTGAGATTATGTCGTTAGATTTGCTTATTATCTGTGATAAGTGGGAGTCAGTTTCTGGCACTTTTAATTCTCATGGTGGGATCTTTGCTTTATACTGATCACTACTGTTTATCGTATTAAATAGGTCTGGGTATTGATCCACTTCATCTATTGTTTTCCACCCTGACGGGTATCTATTATGGTTTAATGGAATGTGGCCTATGTACTGGTTACCCCTATCAAAGGTTTTGTATGCTGGGTGAGTTGGATCTTTTGCCACTCTTGCCCAGTAGCTGAATCTCAGTTCTTTTCTCCTTAGCTCCAGGGGTATAATGCCTAGCGCTACTTCTAGTGCTTCTGCTGATGTTCCCTTTGACGCACCTGCTATTATTGACAGTGCCTGGTTTTGGACTGTGTCTAGTTTTTTCTTATTGCTCGGGACGGCTGATGCATAGACAACACTGGCATAGTCAAGTTTACCCCTAATAAATGATTTATAGAAGGTTAACATTGTCTTATTGCAGGCTCCCCAACCCCTTCCTTTCATATATCTTAGCATGTTAATAAGTCCCCTACTGCTTTGCACTAATAGGTCTATGTGTTTGTTCCAGTTTAGTTGCTGGTGTAGTACCATACCAAGGAATCTAGTTGATTTTGCTGTGCATACTTTTTGCTCATTAATGCTTATGTCAATTATATTGTTTTTAATTACACGCCCTCTACTGAAGATCATTCCTATGGTTTTTTTTTAACGCTTAGATTAAATCCCCACTTGTTCATCCAGTCAGATACTTTATCTATTTGTTTTTGTACTGTTTTATAGAGGAATGGGAGATTTCTTCCCGTTCTCCATATCGCAGCGTCATCTGCAAACTGAGACAGGTTGTTTTTTAAGTCTTTAAACTCGTCGCCTAGGTCGTTGACCATAATCGTAGAAATAGATGGTGATATTACTGATCCCTGGGGGGATTCAGAGCTAAAGAAAAGAGTTGGAGAACATTTTGTCAAACACTAAACCATAGGTCACAAGTAACTACAGTTTGGAGAAAACTAAAAGCAATTAAAAGAGGAAACAACAAAAAATTTAAAATCCCAACAATTAAAATACCAGAGAGAGCTGAAACAGATAGAGAAAAAGCAAACATACTAGCTAAATACTTCTATCAGGTTAGTTCAATAGACAGTCTAGATAAGGCAGAAATAAATAATCGGAAAACACTGCTAGAAAAATTAAAAGAAGAATATATGGACACCACACAGGATGCTAATTATTTAAATGCAGATATTACAGTACATGAAATAGAAAGAGCTTTAGCAGGAAAAACCAATACCACCTCTGGGAAAGACATTCTGAGCTATGAAATCCTCAAAAAGGTACCAAATACAACTCTAAGGGTGATTGCATCCCTCTACAACAAAATCTAGCACACAGGAAAAATACCATGTTCATGGAAGACAGCAGTAGTCATCCCACTACTAAAGCCAGATAAGGAAACACATGATGTCAGCTCATACAGGCCAATATCGCTAACATCGCATCTAGGAAAAATTCTAGAAACAATAGTCAACAGCAGACTAAAATTTCATCTAGAAAAGCATAATTTGTACAGTCTAACCCAGGCAGGCTTTAGAAGCCAACATAGTACAATAGAGTAACTGTTGAGGCTGGAACATGATGTTAAAACGGGCTTCAAAAGGAATGAAAAGACAGTAGCAATATTCCCTGATGTAGCAAGAGCATATGATGAGTGTTGGAGGGAGGGTGCACTACATAAAATTAGGTATAGTAGGCAGAACTTACAATTATTTAGAAAACTTCCTGCAGGATAGATACTTCACGGTACAAATAAACAATGATAGATCTGAGGTGTATGAACAACAGAACTGATTCAATACCGTTTTATTGGTTTATATACTTATAAATATTCTACACGTAACTAGATTGTAAATACAACATGTCTATATTAATTATTACAGTATGCAAGGAACATGACTGATTAAAAAAAGAACATTTTAAGTCAAATCTTGTGAACATACATTACATGTAAGCGCTGAAATGCAATGAGTGTCATATACAATGTATCCTTTGAAATAACAGTCAAAGGGATATAGAACGAAAACACAATTTGAATTATATCCCTTTAATAAATGTAATTGATTATCCCACTTTGGATAATGGGATTACATCCCTTTGTTCCAGATAGTTTAATTAAATAAATGTACTAAATTATGTTGAAATATACCGAATCGATAATAAATTTTACTATGAAAACATACTATTTAAAAAAATTAATAAATTTTAACAAACAGAAACGGTTTCAAGTCTTTCTTTACACATTTTTCTAAATAATTTAAATTATTATAAGATATAAAAGCTATTCTGGTATCTTACATCAGTGCTCGACGTTTTGCAACTTTCTTTTAATGAGTTGTACTATACATAGCTTATAACCAACTTTCAGGTTGAACAGGGTATTGGCTAAGATCAAAGTGTCGTACTTCTAGGGATCATTTCTAGAGTATGCCGGGTCTTATCCAGGGTCGGGTCCACACACCTTTAACGCACCAAACCAAATAAAGTCTTATGACCTCATTTTGAACCCCGATAAGGGGAATAAAAAAAAAAAAAATGAACAGGGTATTAAGTTTCGTGTTTGACGGCGTAACTGCCTTACATAAGTGTATTTTACGCTGTACAACCCAATGCCTAGAATCCGGCTTTTGGCTGGGATCATGTGTCTAGACACAGGGACCAATACAGTGACATCAACGTGTCATTAGGTCCCTTGTGTGAGAACACAGAGGATCACTAGGTGACCCATTTTGTCACTGGGTCTTCTAGTGTTGGGACATGTGGTCTTGACCAGAGCCGGGTTTGGGCGGGGACAATGCGACCTCATGCGAGGAAGAAATATGCGACCTCAAGCGAGGTAAAAAAAAAAAAATACTGCCTTACATAAATTTTTATATAAATAAGAATGTATCTGTCACCGAATGAATGGAAAGAGGATTGTATTTTCATCCAGTACAAAGCAAGGCGCCCACGATTGAGGAAATAAAATGGAATCGGAAAGTGAAAGTCAGCGTTACTTTAGAAAACAAAACGGGAAAGAAGAGTTTTAATTGTATCTTCACTTAAACATTTTAGTGGAAGTTTTGTCTATTCAGTTTTTCCCTCCTTATTTCTCTCCCCTCTCCGTCACTATAAAAAAAAACAAGTGTGCATTATAATTTCAAGAACAAGGTAGTATGGTATCTTTATCCCTTTTCCCCGTCTCCCTTTAATCACTACTATCATTACAATCAAATGTATAACCATTTTAAATGTGCAAGAAAGAGTTTTTTGTAAATGAATGAGTGCGAGGAAGTAAATTTATTAATTCTTTTTCTATACAACTGTTCATTGTGTAATTGTCTTTTCACTGAAATTTCTTTATGACGATATGTAAAATGAACATGTTTTGTAAACTCAAATGGAATGCGAATAAAAAAAAAAAAAAAATGAACAGGGTATTACAGCAACATAGTAGACGAAAACAACAACAACAAACAACAACAACATGAATGAGTATCGTTCTGTATATATCTAAAAAAAGTGTTCCATTCGTTAGTGGAACACTAAAGTTTTTTTGACGGCGTAACTGCCTTACATAAAATGTTGCAACAGCTGGGTATTTTTTTAAATCAGATTTGTGTATTTTGGCTTCCGCCTGAGTATCTGGGTATTGTTTTTCCAAATGTGCATTAATCTGGGTTTATTTGACTATTGACATTTACAGTGTATGTGTATTCTGTGCACTGAGCATTATATATATATACTCATGGGAAAAAGTAAGTGTGCAGCACTCAACAGGGCACTGTGCGTGTGTTCTTGGGTGAACTCAAATGCAAGTTGGCACACATTTCTGTGTGAGTGTTGTTCACTTACCCGTGCAATTACAATTGGATCGAACTATTCATGGGGAGATAATCACGGCGCAAGATAAATCACGTGAAAAGTGCGGTAGGGGAGAATTTATCACAGATAAAAGGAAGGTAAGTGTGTAGCTCTAATCACAAGCATGTGACAACGTAATCGTTGAAATAGAGAGTACCAAGAGTCCAACAGAAACATCTTTTTTTGACAATGCCAAGATTGAACCAACAACAGCGAGCAATAGCTATAGGGATGTTAGCTGCTGGAGCGACTATATTACAAGGGGCGTTCAGAAAGTAATGCACCACATCGTTTTTCTCAGGAGCTGTTTATTCAAAAAGCATGAAATGTATACACAATATACATGGATATGTCATGTAAACATCGGTATTATTCAACATAATCCCCATCAACTTGTACGGCTTTATGCCAGCGAGAAACAAGTGCATGTATTCCTAGCCCGTACCAGATTTTGTCTTGATCATGTAGCCATTTCTTCGCTGCATGAATCACTCCTTCATCATCTTCAAACCTTGTCCCACGGAGTGCATCTTTAGTGGACCAAATAGATGAAAATCAGAGGGTGCCAAATCGGGACTATAGGGTGGATGGGGTAGTACAGTCCAACCCAATTTGGTGATTGCTTCCCGTGTTGCCAGACTTGTGTGAGGGCGCGCATTGTCGTGAAGGAGAAGCAGGTCTGCTGGATTCTTGTGCGGCCGAACTCTGCGAAAACGTTGATTGAGTTTTTTCAATGTCTTAATGTAAGCTTGCGAATTGATTGTCTCTCCTCTTGGCATAACGTCCACAAGAATCACACCTTCAATGTCCCAAAAGACAGTGATCATGACCTTTTCAGCTGAAGGAATTGTCTTGAATTTCTTTCTTCTTGGTGATTGCGGATGATGCCACTCCAATGACTGTCTTTTTGTCTCAGGTTCAAAATGGTGTGCCCAGGTTTCGTCACCTGTAACGATCTTAGCCAAAAAGTTCTCTCCATCAGCATTGAAACGCTCCAACAGTTCAGAAGAAATTGCTTTCCTTTGAAATCGGTGGTCATTTGTGAGACTTCGAGGAACCCATCTTGCGCAAAACTTAAAAAATCCGATAGTTTGTATAACTGCATTTGCACTACCAATGCTGACTGACAGCTGTAAGGCCAATTGTTGAGTAGTGATTCGCCTATCAGTAAGAATAATGCCCTCAGCGCATTTCAACATTTCTGCGTTGGTGGCTGTGGCAGGACGTCCACGGCGCGGCCGATCAAGCAGCTCCGTATCTCCACTTCCTGATTCTTTGATTCTCTGAACCCAGCGACTGACTGTACTCCTGTCGACTGCAAAACTTCCATACACATCACATAGACGCTTGTGAATATTCACAACAGTTTCCTTCTCTGCAACGAGAAATTCTATCACAATTCGCTGTTTATAACGCAAGTTGCTAACACGCTCCATTTCAACGGTTTAGGGCAGCCGTATTATTTGGCCGGTTGCTGTGCAATTTGATGCATACAATTGGCACATGCCATATTTGGAATGTGCACAATTTCATGCTTCTATCTTTATTATTAGTTGAGAAAAACGATGTGGTGCATTACTTTCTGAACGTTCCTCGTAGCTGTATCACAGCATTTCAATATTCACAGGAACACTAAATCATGCATTCAAGCTCGTTTCCACCAAACTGGATCCACTGCTGATCGCCATAGAAGTGGCCGACCACGAGTTACCACCCCTGCACAAGACCGTTTCATACGCCTTATGCACTTGCGTAACATGTTTATTCAGGCAACATGGACTGCCAGCAACATTCCAGGTTTAAGACCCGTGTCATGCAGAACTGTGCGGAATAGGCTCAGAGAGGTGGACATAAACGGTACTGAAATCAAGATTTCATTTTTTCGTGGGGATGCCACACTGACTTTAGTTTTTATCTTTCTTTCATGACACTTTCACTAAAATCAAAGTGATCACGTGGTCTTTAATTCAATATTCAACCACATTGTGTGCCAACTTTTATTTCATTTCGTCCATGAAATCACGCACAGTGCCCTATAAAGGGTTGCACACTTACTTTGTTCCATGAGTATATTTATATTATAATTAAATGTAAAATATTATGTGCTATATATTTTTTATTCCACTTAAATTTAATTCTTGGTTTTAACCACACACAAAAAAGAAAAATAGTAGAAAGCTGTAGGGGACCCCTTAATATACTAAGGATAGTAAAAGGTAATGGATGGGGGGGGGGGGGGGGAGCAATAAAATAATGCTTATGTTCTACAAGTCTTTCATCAGGGGGAAACTGGATTATTCCAGCATAGTCTATGACTCAGCTGCATCATCTAACAAAGCAAAACTAGACAAAATTCAAAATGCAGCCACGAGAAACATTACAGGTGCATTTATATCAACACCAGTAGAAGCGCTAGAAGTAGCTCTTGGCATACCACCCCTTGGTCTAAGACGGAAAGAACTAAGATTAAATTATTGGAGTAAAGTAACACAAGAAGTGACCCACCCAGCACATAAAGCATTTGTCAAAAACCAACCAAGTGTATGGGACGTCCCCTTAAATAAAGATAGATATACAACAGGGTGGAGAACTATAGAAGATCTAACGCAGTTCAAAGAACTGTCAAACACAATTAAAATTATTAATAAATATAGAAGCAAAATACCACTCTCGGAACTAAAAACACCAATCATAGACTACTCACTTACTGAAAAGATCAAACAAAACATAGAAGATAAGGAAGCCAAAATGATAAGTAAAAATTTCATAGATCAACTAACAAAACAAAGTCTGGCCGTCTACACTGCTGGATCCAAGGGTGATAGTGGGCAACTAGGTGCAGGAGTTGTAATACCTCAGTGGGGAATTTAAAAGAGCTACAGTGTAACTGAAGGGACTTTAATTTTTACCGCAGAGATTGTAGCAATTCTAAACAGTTTAGAAATAATAGAAGATAAACTACCAGAAGCTGTTACGTTATTTACAGACTCACTATCATCACTACAAGCACTAGAACACCCAGGTAAATGTAGCCGGCCAGACATAAAGGAAGAAATTCTAGCATTTAATACATCACTAGGGAACAGAGGATGTAGTGTGAGGTTAGTGTGGATTCCAGCACACAAAGGTATAGCTGGTAACGAGTTGGCAGACCAGAACGCCAAGAATGGAAGAATAAGTAAAAACAATATAAGAGCAGGACTGGGAAGGTCGGAGATCAAGAGCCAATAAAGATAACTATAAATGAGGAATGGAAGACAACATGGGAAGAACAGTAAAAAGGCAGACATGAGTTCAAACTGCTGAAAGAACCTACAAAGGCGTGCCAGGTCAGAGAAGAAATAAAGATACCATCAAACAAAAAACTGTGGCATCTCCGTTTCGGTGCAGCATACTTTATGTAAGAGGAACCACACTGCTAAGAATGTCAGAAAGAAAATGACATGGCCACTACCTGATCCACTGTAAAAAAGTACGGCAACAAACAAAGGCTTGAATTAAAAACTTACTATATAAATCACAATATAGACATGGACAGGTGATAAAGTTTTAAGTATAGATGCCCATGAGATGCCCAATCAATACTTAAAAGAAATATACATAAAACAAAGGAAAACATATAAGGTTAGTACTTCATAGAAATTAAACAACAAGAACTAGCAAATCATTTAAAAAAAAAAAAAAAAACTTACTAACAACACAAAGGGCAAGGAAAAACAATAAAGTTTTTAACAAAAAAAAACAACAACTCAAAAGAACATACTAATACAAATTAAAAACAAGGAATTAAAGGACAATAGTTATCTATAAACAATACAAAAGAGAAAATAAAATGGACAAATACTAATATAAATAAAAATCAGCAACTGCAAAAGACAATTCAAACGGGTTTCGCTTGACCAGCCGATTTGCATGCTGTTTTCACCTTTAGGCGGGAAAGATGCATAGCTTTAATTTCGTATAATGCAAGCTGTAGAAAACAAAGTGGAAGATGTCGATTTCTCGAAGTGAACTTGAAATTTTACAAGATTTCACATTCTAAGTGGTGTTATAATTTCTTGCATTGTATGAGAAGATTTGGGAACCATTTTTATTTATTCCTGTAAAATATCAAAGACTTCTGATATTTGCTGGTGTTGCGAAACATCTTTAAGTAACGCTCTCTCAGCCAAGAATTTTAGCGAAAAATATAGAGGGAGGCTGTTACATCGACCGGGGTCACCCCCGATGTCGATCAAGATCGGAATGACACTTATGTTGGTTCGTGTTCAAACTTCATCACATCTTCTGATTTGAAGATGACTATACGTAAGTATATCACTTATTAACAATAGAAATATATATAGTAATAAAAAAAGAAAAAAAAAAGATAAAGGATCCCGTTACACGCCCATTGAAGCATATTGGGAATATGGTGTTAGGCCCATATTTACTTGACCATCAGCACACTAGGGGTGATGTGGTTAGCATCGCGCCGGCCACCTTAACCTTTCCAGAGTTGCTCTGGTACCCAATTCATGAGGCTGGGTTGACCCTGGAGCAGTTTGCAGTGTAAAAAATCCCACCTCAACTGGGGATCGAACCATGGACCATCGCGCTAGGAAGCCAGTAATAGTAATAGTACATGTAATTCTCTATACATGTAAACAAAAAAAATCACTTCTGGAATTTTATTGTTGCAGATGACTCCTACTACAATGCTATGAAAAACCAGTTTTTTAATGACTGGGAAGGGCCGCCGTCCAAAGGTGCCAGCTATCACTGACAATTAAGGTCCTTGCACAACTCTATTATTTGAAGGAGGATGGAAGTGCAACATGGATTGAGGTAGACTGCTTGTAATGTTTAGTTTTTCTTTAATGAAGTGACAGACAACAACAAAAAAATTCTCGACCTAAAGGTCTATTATATTTGGATATGTGCCCTAATAAAACCGTCTGGGTTTAACGGGGTGCATCGCCCAAATGAGGCAATATTTTTTTTTTTTTTTAAATAAAAAAATAAAAACTCAGAAAGACCACAAACTAACACAGTACAAACAGATAAAAACTGCAAACGAAATGGAGAAGAGGAAGGGAGGAGCAAATAGAATAAAAGTTGAAAAGTAGAGAATTCAAGAATGAGGAAAGAAAAACCCAATAAGTGAATAAGTTTATAAACCTTTGAACCCAGATAGACTAATGTTCATACTCATCTTTCCATCCATCAGGTGACTGCATGGTTCCTCAATCTTTTTCCTGCGCAGCCTGTCACTAGAGGAAGGCTGGAGCATCGAATGCTGAAAGTCCTGAAAACTGCTCAGCATTTTCACACTGGCAGCAATGATCATGAGCTGCAACAGTACTTAGTATAATAATGTAGAGTTCGACGAGCTTCTTGAGCCACTCTCATCACTCAACTTGACAAGAAAAAAAACTGTTGTCCAGTCCTGCTGACTACGAACCACCCCTTGACTTTGTGATGACCAATTCCATATTGGCAGCACTTGACATTTTCAAAAATAGGGAGAACCTTCCCAATACATTTCTATGTTCCTGGGTACAAAGACTCTTGTATAGACCATTTAACAATGATGCACAGATAACAGCACTAAGACAGCAAGTTTCAAGATCTTGTAAAAAGATGAAAATGAAAAGGAAAAACATCAATATTGAAGACTTTTTGCGTCAACCAGCTCTTGAAGCTATGACTGTGCTACCAAGAGAACAGGCAAACAAAGAAACATCCTGTACCTGTAGTGGCAAATGTGAAAGTGTCCATAGTGGCCTTTCCAAATTAAAGCAAAACCTCGAGAAAGCTCAAGAGCTGATTGAGATGCAAGCAGTGCAGATCACTGTCCTAAAAGAAGAGAGAGACAGTCTAATGCCGCTAAAAGAAACTGAAAGTGCTAGTGCTACAAAAATGTTTCAAAAGGAAATTAAAGACATTAAAACAAAAAAATAAAGAACTAATTATTCAACTTTCAAATGTTAAATCTTCAAAAATATACAAAAGGAATAATCAGAGAAAGGGACATTGAAAGAGATAACCAATAATTTAAAATCAAAGGTAAAAGTAGAGAAAACATTGAAAGCTATATTTAAAAATAAACTGGAGAAAGAAAAATCAACCAATGCATCTTTACTAGAAATTGTCAATGAAGACCAGAAAGAAATTAAACTTAAAGGTGAAAAACATAATCGGTTTTTTGACAATGTTCGTTTGACATACATGGCTCTGCAGGGAGAGGCAAATGTATCTGCATCCAACTGCTCAAAAGTTGTGCAGATAGTCAGTAAACATATGTTTGATCAACATTTTACATTAACGGACTTGCCATCTGCTTCAACTGTTTTAAACTTTGCTGACGAGGCCCATCATCTCGCAAAACATCATATTGTAGAGGCTATAGCGGAAAGTGAACATTTCACATTTGCGACTAATGGGACGAGTCGTCAGAAAAGACATTTTGTTGAGCGCCACATCACTTTGGCTAATGGTATGCCTATGTCTATTGGCTTCACAGATGTTGCATCTGAAGATGCTGAAACACTTCTGGAAATCACTGTTGACATTTTCAAAGAACTTTGCGATGTGTATTGTTCTAGTGAGTCCAGAGAAATGGATCAACTTCTCAAAGAAATTATTATAAAAATGAAATGTTTAATGCCAGATAGGGATGCTGTCATGAACTTTTTTGACAAAAAACTTGCTGAATTCAAAGACAGCCTTCTTGAGGGAGAAGACACGACAACTCATTTTTTATTTTGCAATGCCCACTTTCTTCTGGGCTTGTCTAAAGCCACTGAGGCAGCGTTAAAAGATATTGAAGTAGGCCTTGTTGGAGATGGGGACGAGGCGCTAGGCAGAGATGCTAGTGGTGCGTTTTCAAGATTTTCAACTTCTGCTGAGAATGCTGCATGTCATCTCATTCGTACAGCAGCAGATGTGCTTGGACCCCGTGGAGATGAAAAGAATGGGTGTCGTGAAGAGTGGTTGGCTTATTGCTCTTCTTTAGGAAAACGGTCCATTTTCACCAGCTTTAGGAGCAACCGCTTCAACAATCTGTTTGAAAATGCATCTGCAGTGCTTTATCATCGTGATGACATCTTAAACTTTTTAACCAATCATGTCTCTCACTCTAATCTCAAACTTCAAAGCATCATTGCAGACTTGCAAGATGTGCATATTTTGTCTCTTGTAGCTGCTATGTCTTTGTTTCATGTCAGCCTTACTGGTCCATACTGGCAGCTTATGAATAGCTCCATGTCTTATGGACAGTTTCCACAATATGTCCAAGAAATGAAGACGGCTCTTGATGCTTGGTGCAGTCCAGAATTTTAACTATCTAATACCAGCTCTGTCTTCAGAGATTGTTTTCTGGTTTCTTCTGAAAGTGTTTGGCTTTTCATAAATTATCTTAATGAAGGTGAAAAGCAAGCTGTCGTTCTTGTTTTAAAGAAATTTCCAAAGATTGTAATGACATTTTTAAACATCAGTTGGCAGATTTTTTTAGAAGGAGGGCCATTCAGTGGACTCATTGATGAAGCTGTTAAAAAAATTCTGGAATACCTGTCCACTTACAAATCTCATTGGAGAGAGAATGTTTGGTTGATTTTGACTTTGACATTCACAAGAGAAGAAATGCATCCACTCATCTCTGTTCCACATTAAATATGCGGAAACACAACAAAACAGCGATGTGGATGAAGAAGCAGAGTTTTTTAAAAACCCTTAAATTGCTTTCTGCAGCAAGAAAACATAGACTGGAATAGAAGAAACGAAGTAAAGAGTCAGAGAGGGCAGTCAAAGAAAAAATCAAACAGCGAATAACTGACAACAATAGGAGGAAAAAAGAGAAATGTATTAAAAAATGCAGAGAAGAAGTTAAAGTTATATAACACAATCATAAGCCAAGGGCGTCTGTGCATCACAAAGGAGGATGTGGATAAAATTTGTAAATGACAAAATGCCCTTAGAAATCTTAAGGCTCAATTAAGATACAGAAAATTAATATTGAATGATATGGACATTAAACTATCAGGAAATATCAAAGAATTGTATTTTGGACTTCTGAAGCATTTAGGTTTTGAGGCTTCATCATTGCCCTCTCGCAGGAACAGGGTGCGCCATGATCATTCTCCTCCAGTTTAAAATGTCTTTTTAAATGCTATAAACCAGTTGTTTTAACTAAAAAAAGCATTTATATGTTGTTAATTATTGACTACAAATGATTTTTTTAATGAAATATGGACAGTATCTTCAAAAAAATGTTTTCTTCATTTTCACATTTTTTTCTTCCCCTGCGACAAATTGGCCTCTGGACACACTTTAAAAATTATACAAGAACAAACAGATGTTCAAATCCTCTGAAAAAAATTGGGTTGTATTTGTGTAGTATGCAGATTAATATTTACATATTTAAAGCTTGTATCTTTTATATTTTTTGAAATATGATGTGAAAATTGACGTTCATGCAAAATACTACATTTTTCAGTAATGTGATTTGCAGATTTGCAATTTTTGGTCTCAAATATATGGATAATTATTCATGTTGTAGCCCTATAGTTTTCTTTATGTGATCAGTGTATTGCAGACTGTATGCTATTTGTCAGAGAAGGTTGTAAGATTATATTTAAGAAAACGGGAACACTATGAAGTTGGTGTTATGTAACTTTTTCAACTTTTTAAAATGCCGTAACTTTTTTAATTTTTGTCCGATTTTAAAAAATAAAGTACCAAAATTTCATGGTTTTCCAAGAGCTTCTACACTGCATTGTTTTCTCTGGTGTTTCTATGCAAACAAAAATCACTTTGTGGTACCTACTTCTTCTGAAGAATCCTCACTTTATGGCCTGAATAAGTCTGCTCTTTGGGTAGCTAACTTTTCTTTCATGCCTACCTTCCAGTCTATAACAGTTCCGAGGTATTTAAACTGGTTGACCTGCTCCAGGACATGTTCTCCTAGATTAATTTGATGTCTTCTTTCCTCTCATGATATCGCCATAGTTTTGGTTTTGGAGCTGCTGATGACCATCCCTCTCTTCTACAGCTCCTCCTTCTAGACGTGCAGGTTGGATTGAAGATGTGCATTTGATTTAGTAATCAGGGCAACATCGGCAGCAAAAACCAGCTCAGAAGTACAGACCTGTCTCATCTTCCAGTACCCCACTATACTTTTTGGTCAGGAAAAGTATTAATCAGAATCATCCTTTGGAGATTAAAAGAGTCCGTGGACAAACAATTGAAAGATGATCAAGTAGGTTTTCAGCAAAACAGATCCTGTACAGACCACATAGCCATATTAGAATAATAGTTGAATAAATTCTGGAATCAAATTCACTGCAATACATCAGATTTGTGCACTATGAAAAGGCATTTGACAGTGTAGACAGAGAATTACTTTGGAAAGTGAAGGAGCATTATGGAGTTCCTATGAAGACCATTTACTTAATAAAAAAAGACTTTACATGCAGAGTTCTTCATGAAGGACAACTTACAGAACCATTTGCGATTAGAATGGGAAAGCGACAGTGATGCCTCTATCCTCCATTTCTTTACTTGCTAGCAATAAATGGGGTTATGAAAACATTGCCATCACACACCAGAAGTGTAATCTGACTAAACAGCTTATGATCTAGGTTTTGCAGATGATTTGGCTTTTCTGTCTCATAACTATAATCAGATGCAAGACAAAATGAAAATACTTGATGAGAGGTCACAACAAGTTGGTCTGAAAATACACAAGGAAAAGACAAAGATAATGAGAATAAATGCAAGAAATGATGACAAGGTTGAACATGAAGACACTCCACTAAAAGATTGTAGAATCATACACATATCTTGGCAGCAATAAAGCCATAGTTGGAGGGACAGAAATAATATCAAAATAAGAATGCAAAATGTAAAAAGAGCTGTCATTGCATTAGAAAACATATGGAGGTCAAAAGAAATCAAGACTGACATGAATATAAGAATCTTCAACTTAAATGTCAAGTCAATCCTATTGTATCGCTCTGTCAAGTCAGTCCTATTGTATCACTCTGTCAAGTCAGTCCTATTGTATGGCTCTGTCAAGTCAGTCCTATTGTATGGCTCTGAATGCTGGATAACAAACAAAAACAACAATAAAAAGTTACAGACTTTCATTACTGGATGGTTGCATAGAATATAAGGTTTGAAATGTTATTACAAATATGAATCTGATGACAAGAACCAAACAAGTGCAGGTAGAACCAGAGATGAGAAAAAGATGCTGGTGATGAATAGGTCACAAATTGAGCAAACCTGTTGATGTCATTACAAGGTGGTCCTTATTCTGAAAAGAAAGGCAGAGGTAGGCTAAAAAACACAAGGAGAAGTGAGCTGGTGACAAATGAAACTGATGAAGAAAATGTGTAAAGAACTTGAGCTGTTGATAAATGACAGGAAGACTATTCTCCTTAGAGAGCTAAAGGTTATATTGATTATTGACTACCACTTTAATCAGTACCATTTAGCAGCCTCAGAACTCATATAAATTCTTCAGCATGATGATAATACAAATGCATTGAATGGGGAGATAAGCTGGAATGAAGCTGATGATGGCTCAACACAGAATGATTTCCGCTTTGTACCACGTGAAGACATCGACCTTTGCGACAGTAGCACTGGGTATGTAGTAAATTTGCTGATATACTTTGGGGCCAATACTTCTTACAGTCCAGAAGTTGATGTAAATAGTCAACAAGCCATCAAAGTATTAGACACTTTGTTACAACCATGTGAAAAAGGTCATCGCATCTATGCTGATCGATTTTACTCGAGTGTGACATTGCTTCAATATCTGAAAAACAACAGATCATTATTTCACTAAGACTGTCAACTTTAATCGAAAGATTCAATATCTGAATAACATAAATTATTATTTCATTGGGACTGTGAACGTTAATCGAAAGAACTTCCCAGAAGAGTTAAAAACTACACAGCTAATGCATATGGAAGTGAAATGGTATATGGAGCAAGAAAAAAGATTTTTATGTGTTATGTTTAGGAACAAAAATAAAAACACCATGCATTCTTGTGTGAAGCTGTGCAGCGTTGGAAAGCAAAGACATCACCAATCGCTCTGATGAAACAAACAAAATAAACCACTGATTATTGATGATTACAATTAACGCAAGAATGGATGTGACAGAGTGGACCAAAGCATTGTAACATATGGCACACTCAACAGAAGAACAAGAAAGTGGTGGAAAAAAAATTTCTTCAGGATTTTTGAAATAGCTCAGCTCAATGCATATAAATTATCTGTACTGCCAAGAACAAATGCCAAAAAACCGAGCCTTCTTCAATTTAAATGGTAACTTATCAATTAGCTGTCTCTTGTTGCTGCTGTGGATTTCCAGCAAATTCCTCCCAGGATTGGACATAGCAATCAAGTGAACAGTCCAGTTAATAGACTAGGAGGAATTTCATCGCAACTGCGTCGTTTGCAGCACCCCTCAAGTAAGGTTAAGGACAACCTTTTATTGTGAAGGATGCACAAATAATCCCTACCTACATCCAAATACTGCCATCAATGGTACCTATACCTTGTAGCGGTATGGCAGCTTGTGTACCATGACAATCCCCAGAGCAATGCCAGTGGGAGTTTTACTCCTGGTAGGTTCAACCATGCTGGACTGGTCTGCGTGGGTAGGGGTCAGAAAAAAGCTGGTACCATGGTCCTCCAGGTTGGGGGTTTTAGCACAGGGCCGACACCCCTGTCTGTGTAAAAAATCGCACACGTTACGGAAACAGCAATAATGAAAATACTTTGATGCGGGACGGACATCCGGAGTCTCAGGCTCGTATGACTGACAGTGGTGAAAGCCGAAAGGAAGCCACTGGCATGAAAACAGATGCCCAGACTGCAAAACACGAAACCAGAATTGGTTTTTGGAATGTCAGAACTATGAATGAGGCAGGAAAGCTGAGACAGATCACAGCAGAGATGAGGAATTACAAACTACATATCCTGGGTATAAGCGAGAGCAAATGGACAGGGATGGGGAGAATAAAAACAGCTACAGGGGAAACAGTACTTTATTCTGGTAGAGAGGACGGTCAGCACAACGAAGGTGTAGCCATTATCCTTAAGAAAGGAATGGAAAGGTCTCTACTGGAATGGAAACCCATTAACAACAGACTAATAAGAGCAAGACTGAGGGGGAGATTCACCAACACCACAATTATACAATGCTATGCACCAACAAACGACAGCGATGAAGAGATCAAGGACGATTTCTATCAACAGGTACAAAAGGAAATGGAAACTGTACCCAGGTACGATCTTATTATAGTAATGGGAGACCTAAATGCGAAAGTTGGAACACATAATAATTATAACGAAAGAGTAATGGGGAAATGCGGCAGTGGAACAGTAAATGAGAATGGGGACAAATTAATAAGCTTCTGCAGTATTAACAACCTGGTCATTGGAGGAACACTTTTTCAACACAAAGAAGTGCACAAGTTAACATGGGAATCACCAAACGGACGAGACAAAAACCAGATAGATCACATAATGATCAATGGCAGATGGAGACATGCACTACAAGACGTGAAAGTAAGAAGAGGCGCAGATGTGGGAAGTGATCATCACCTAGTAGTAGCAAGACTGAAGGTGAAACTCAGAGCTGCTGGACCAGTTGCAGTCAAACAGAAAAGATATAAAATCACGAAACTTAAGGACCCCCTCACCAGAAAAGCGTTCACGGTCGACGTAAAGAGGCGATATCTGATTACCAAAAGCCAGGAAAGAACAGAGACCGACGATGTGGACCAGAAATTCAACACCATCTCAACAATATACAAAGAAAGCAGCAAGTCATGCTTGGGATTCCAGGAAAGAAAGAGCCAAGACTGGATAACACCAGAAACGCTAAACACCATAGCGAAGAGAAAGGAAATGAAAAGGAAGAAAACAGAAGGTTAAAGGCAATATATAGTGAACAGTACAGTCAGCTGGACAAGGAAGTAAAACGTCAAACCCGTGCTGACAAAAGGACATTTCTGGATGACCTTGCAAGACAGGCAGAAGAGGCAGCACTGAGAAATGAACAAAGCACAGTTTATAAAATAACTAAAGCTATCAGTGGAAAACGAGGTGCAAACAACATAACGTTAGTAAGAGACAAGCAAGGAAATCTCATCACCACAACACAGGGGCAGGAAACAAGATGGGCAGAGCACTTCAGAGAAACACTGAATAAGGAACCACCAGAGACTCAGCTGAATGTTCCTGAGGCTGAAAGTGACTTAGACGTAAATACAGACATTCCACGAAAAGAAGAAATTATCACAGCTATCAAAGGGCTAAAAAATGGAAAAGCGCCTGGTCACGACAATCTGAATGCTGAGCTATTCAAGACAGACCCTGAACTAGCAGCAGAACTATTAGAACCACTATTTGCACAAGTCTGGGAAACTGAGACAACACCAACAGAGTGGAGTAAAGGAATAATTGTCAAATTGCCCAAGAAGGGCGACCTTGCAGACTGCAACAACTGGAGAGGAATTACCCTCCTCTCAGTTCCCAGCAAAATACTAGGCAGGATAATCATCCAGAGAATTTCAACAGCAGTTGACCATAAACTGAGGAAAGAACAAGCGGGCTTCAGAAAGAGCAGAAGATGTGCAGATCATATATTTACCCTCAGGAACATTATAGAGCAGCGCTCAGAATGGCAGAGACAGCTGTACATTAACTTTGTTGATTTTGAAAAGGCTTTCGACAGCATACACAGGGACAGCCTATGGAAAATTCTGAGGGCTTATGGAATTCCCAGCCGCATTGTTTCCATTATAAAAAGCCTCTATTCTAACTTTACGTGCAGTGTTGGATCGAGTAATGTAACTTTCGAAGTGAAAACAGGAGTACGACAGGGATGCCCCTTATCAACAACATTATTTTTGACAGTCATAGATTGGGTGATGCGCCAGACTATAGAGGGCAGTCCAAGAGGAATTAGATGGACAACGTTTTCTACATTGGAAGATTTGGAATATGCAGATGACATTGCACTACTCGCGCATTCACACCAACACATTCAAGACAAAACCGATAGACTGAATAAGTATGGCCAGCAGGTTGGCCTGAACATCAATTTGAAGAAGACAGAGGTCATGACACTAAATGTGGGCAATCCTGAGCCAGTAACAGTAAGGAACCAGAAGTTAGAACAGACAGACACATTTACTTACCTAGGAAGCATAGTAACACCTGACGGCGGAACAAGCAAGGACATTAACAACAGAATGAATAAAGCGAGAACAGCCTTTGCTGTTCTCAACAACATTTGGAAGTCTTCCCAGTACAGCACAAACACCAAATTAAGACTGTATGAGAGCTGTGTACTTTCTGTGCTTCTCTATGGTGCGGAATGTTGGAGAGTAACAGAGAAGGAAATGTCGAAACTGTCCTCTTTCCACACAATCTGCCTAAGGAAAATTCTCCGAATCTTTAACTGTTTTGCTATGTATCATGAAACGAAATAGTTTTTGGTAAATGTAAATATCAGTTGTGTATAAAGTTGTGTATAAAGTTGTGTACATAGTGTATTTTCGACGTCATTTTTCACTACTTGGCATGAACATTTCAAAAGGATACAAAATGTATTTATTATCAAAAACAAATGAAACTAAACCTCAGAAATGAGGTATCTGAGGAAGGTGGTTGAAGTAACAAGAAGAGACATGGTATGCAACCAGACAATACGTCAAGGCCTTAAATCCCACCCCCTGCAGACCCAAGTAGAACAGTCCCAACTAAGATGGTTTGGCCATGTCTGCAGAATGGGAGAAGATCGGCTACCACGACAAGCATGGGAAACAAAGAGCCAAGGATCCAGACCCCCAGGACGACCCAGAGTCCTCTGGGAGGACAACATTAGACAATCTTTGAAGGACCGAGGACTAGAATTGAACCAGGCCAGGAGGAAGACAGCCGATAGGATAGTCTGGCGCTCTCTCTTCCAAACCTCTACACCTCACGGTAGAAGGGGAACGACTAAGTAAGTAAGTAAACAAATGAAACTTGTCTGTGTTCTGTATAATTGGATACAAAACAAAAGGAAAATAATTTTAGGAGTTCCAGACCAGTGCTAAGCTTTATATATGAAGGTAAGATTAAACTTTTTTCTTTTGTTCAAATATAAAAAATAAAAAAAGACAATTGTTTACATTTTTTTATAGCCTACTATTTGTGTATTGTTTTACATTTAGAAACAATAATGGTTTTTATATAATAGCCCTTTCAATACTGCACATTTGATGTATAACACATTGCTATAGCATATAAAATAAGAAACACGTGATAAAGTTTTTGAGGACACCCCAAACTCAAAATATAATCCTGGAAACTAGCGCGTAAAAACATTGTTTTGGTGCATGTACGAGGGACGTTCAGAAAGTAATGCACCACATCGTTTTTCTCAGCTAATAATGAAGATAGAAACATGAAATTTTGCACACTTCAAATATGGCATGTGCCAATTGTGTGCACCAAATTGCACTGCAACCGGCCAAATAATACGGCTGCCCTAAACCGTTGAAATTGAGCGTATTAGCAACTTGCGTTATAAACAGCTAATTGTGATAGAATTTCTCGTTGCAGAGAAGGAAACTGTTGTGAACAATCACAAGCATCTATGTGATGTGTATGGAAGTTTTGCAGTCGACAGGAGTACAGTCAGTCGCTGGGTTCAGAGAATCAAAGAATCAGGAAGAGGAGATACGGAGCTGCTTGATCGGCCGCGCTGTGGACGCCCTGCCACAGCCACCAACGCAGAAATGTTGAAATGCGCTGAGGGCATTATTCTTACTGATAGGCGGAATCACTACTCAACAATTGGCCTTACAGCTGTCAGTCAGCATTGGTAGTGCAAATGCAGTTATAAAAACTCTCTGATTTTCTAAGGTTTGCACAAGATGGGTTCCTCGAAGTCTCACAAATGACCACCGATTGCAAAGGAAAGCAATTTCTTCTGAATTGTTGGAGCGTTTCAATGCTGATGGAGAGAACTTTTTGGCTAAGATCGTTACAGGTGACGAAACCTGGGCACATCACTTTGAACCTGAGACAAAAAGACAGTCAATGGAGTGGCATCATCCGCAATCACCACGAAGAAAGAAATTCAAGACAATTCCTTCAGCTGGAAAGGTCATGATCACTGTCTTTTGGGACATTGAAGGTGTGATTCTTGTGGACGTTATGCCAAGAGGAGAGACAATCAATTCGCAAGCTTACATTAAGACATTGAAAAAACTCAATCAACGTTTTCGCAGAATTCGGCCACACAAGAATCCAGCAGACCTGCTTCTCCTTCACGACAATGCGTGACCTCACACAAGTCTGGCAAACCGGGAAGCAATCACCAAATTGGGTTGGATTGTACTACCCCATCCACCCTATAGTCCCGATTTGGCACCCTCTGATTTTCATCTATTTGGTCCACTTAAAGATGCACTCCGTGGGACAAGGTTTGAAGATGATGAAGGAGTGATTCATGCAGCGAAGAAATGGCTACATGATCAAGACAAAATCTGGTACGGGCTAGGAATACATGCACTTGTTTCGCGCTGGCATAAAGCCGTACAAGTTGATGGGGATTGTATTGAATAATACCAATGTTTACATGACACATCCATGTATATTGTGTATAAATTTCATGCTTTTTGAATAAACAGCTCCTGAGAAAAACGATGTGGTGCATTACTTTCTGAACGCCCCTCGTATACTAAGAGGTAACAGCTATATCAATGTGAGCTACTTAAATGTTCACCAGGTCGATATAAATTTGGGCTAAATCAAACACACGGCCCAGTTTTCTTCATTTCAACTGAAAGTAGAAAAATATACTGGCAGTATAAAAGACTAGGAAAAAAAAAAGGAAGCCAAACAACACCGAGTAAAGTTACTGGACACTAACATGGCGACTTGAAAAGATGTGAACAATATAACTGATAAAGAACGCTGGGGATAGGAACTTGTAGAGAGACAAGATCACCATCGAGCACGGTATATGAAGATAAAGACCTGTATGTTCTTAAATATGATTATAAATAATGACATTGTTTCGTTACTTACTTATGGAATCTTTCACAGTTCCAGCGAAACGGAAGTGTAACGCGAAAAGTCACGTGGTATTGTGGTAATTTGTTGTTTTTCTGGATTGGCATTAGATTTTATTTATTATTTTTTTTTCATGGCTACTATTATTCATAGATTTTTGCAATCGATGCTTACGCATTTTAACATTTTTATAATAACATTTTTTAATAATATTTAGTCGTTCCTCTTCTACCGTGAGGTGTAGAGGTATGGAAGAGAGTGCGCCGCACTATGGGGTGACCATATGGTTCAACACAAAAAGGAGGACAAATGCCATATTTTGGTCATAAAAAGGAGGACTATGGAGGACACTATTTTTAAAACTAGGACAAAAAGTAGGACACCTTTATTCGATGATTACAAGACACTGAAACATATTGTTTTATTTTTTATATTCAACCAATAAGCTAAAAACATCACACTGATTTTGTGCCTACTTATATTTGTGTGATGATAAAATCTTCTTCAACAAAGTTGGAATACGTTTTAAATATGCATAGACATCAGAGCATGATAGCTCCTTTAAATTGTAGTGCACAAGTAGAGTGCCTTTAATGGAATCTACACTCAAAATGTCCCCTTCTTTTGTCCACTGACCCTGCATACGTGAAAAAAGTCTCTCAGCATTGGCATTGTGACCAAGAATTGCTTAAGAATTCTGAATGCAATGCGACACCAAATAAATTTTTCTTCTGTAATACAGTCTTTAATTTTGCAAACACATTGTTACCCTCTGTATTTCGCCGTATATCACCAAATATTGTGTTACAATTATCCCCAGTAAATGCAAGACACTTCGCCAAGAGGTCATATTTGACCATGGTGTCTGTTCAATCAATACCCTTTAGCTCCCCAAGAATCATAGGCCTTCAACAAACATATGCCAATTCTTCCTGTCCTGTGCCATCCGCACAAATTCTTTCTATGTTTTCCTCATCATTTTCACCTCTGTATCCAATTCTCTTTTCCTTGTGTTTTTTATTACAGGCTTTTCTTTAGCTTGCAACGCATGTCCCTCTCTTGTGACCTTCAAATCTTGCAATCGATTTTCAATCACTTCCAGATGAGCAATAGCTCTGAAACTTGGCATAGTTGTGTATTCCCTATGACAATACAATAATCATTCGTAAAAATTATAAAATGAATAAAATAAAAAAATGTTTTTGTAATTATATCATCACTGAAATGGGTGATAACTTCAAATAATGTAGTTGTATTCTTTCCAACAAGATTGTTTCTCTTGAGAGAAATATTGAAACTTCTTCCCCCCCCCCCCTTTTTTTCCACACACACTATCGCACGCGCGTGCACAGGCATACACACAACTGACAACTGCATTTTAAAAAAATGTAATTTACAACTCTTATCACTGGGTAAGGGAACATATCGGAAAACTTATGACGTCACAACTTTGCAGTCTGCAAAAATGTTGCTTTTGTTGGCAGAATCGAGCGAAGTGTGCTAAGCTTGGTCCAGAAATCTTCCTCGTTCTTTCAACCCTGTTATCTATGACTTTCATCGATATCTCCTTTTACTTTCTAGAACCTCTGCTTTATTTGTAAATAAGGTTTTCCTAAATTGGTTCCGAATTCTGTTTATTTTGAATATATGAAGACGATCGACACAGTAGTTTTTAACCATGCTGTATCTCTTACATGTACATATCTCTGAAAGTAAATAACACTGCAACTATTCCTTAGGTCTGAATATAACTGGATTTATCCTTAAAAAAAAGGAATTACTTTCACTACCTTCTGTCGATGCATATTCTTGCAATAGATGTGAATCTTCTTCTTCTTCGTTCGTCCTGAAAAGGACGTCAGTTGCGTTGTTTCCGTTTACATCGAAGCTGCGATATTTGCATCTTTTGACCGACACATCCGCCTTCAGCACTGCATTTTTAGGACCTGGTTAGCCTTCCCTCTTCAATCCCTGCTCACTTAGCCAGACTGCAGTGATTCTGCCTGTTTCCAGGACCACCACTTGGAGGTGGAGTAGGGTTTTGATCAGCTCTGGTTCGCTGACGTAAGCAGTCTAGCTATGAGTCGCTAACTACATTTCTCACTGTTGACGCGTCCTTTGTCCCTATGTGGATCCATGGTACCTTTTACACGAATGTCCTTCTGCTAAACGCCATTATACGAGCGGCTTGCGACACACAAGAGAGAGGCGCGGATTTTGATAGGTTGCCTGGTGGAATAAAAGCTGTGCAGAAGTTCATGAGAGAAGAACAACCCGAGAACCAACATCCGTCAAGACACCAACGTCCTTCTCAGGACGCCACTATCCGAGAAAAGATCGCATTATCGTCAAAATGACCAAACATAAACCACACGCTAAAAAGAGGAAGGTCTACACCAGCCCACCAGCGCTGAACAGCAAGGGGAATAGCAAAGCCGCAAACAACAAAGACAAACAGCCAGAGAGCAAGACTACCTCAAGTACTAGTGCCGGGACCGATGTTTCTCCAACTCTTGACACAACAACGGAGTTAGCTGCGACGTGTATCGACCCGACTGAGAGCCTGAGTTGCGGGGCAGAGGAGAGGACAGATGCAAACGTCCCTGGCCTAGATGAAGTACACAGACACAACGCAACCAACGTCCTTTTCAGGGCGAACGAGGAAGAAGAAGATGATGAGGACCCAGAGCGTGAAGAAATAATGAGAGCGATACATCAGTTGGAGCAGATGATGGAAAGAATACAAAAAAGAGGCCTTGATGATGAAGACCCCGAGCGTGAAGATATGAAGAGAAAGTTTCAACAGATAAAGCAGATGCAGGAAAGAATAGAGAATAGAAAACAAGAGCGTAGAACCATGGGGCCACCACAGCACATACCCGACTCGTCAGCAGAAACCCTGTCTACCACAGAGAAGCCGCACCAAACAAAGAGGAAGGTCTACACCAGCCCAACAGCGCAGAACAGCCAGGGTAAGCACAATACCACAACCAACAATGACAGACAGCCAGAGAGCAAGACTGCTTCAAGTACTCGTGCCGGGACCGATGTTTCTCCAACTCTTGACACAACAACGGAGTTAGCTGCGACGTGTATCGACCCGACCGAGAGCCTGAGTGGCCCGACTCCTTGCGAGGCAGAGGAGAGAGCAGATGCAAGCACAGAACGTGAAGAAATATTGAGAGCGTTGCGACAGCTAGAGCAGACGACGGAAAGAATAGAGAAAAGAAAACAAGAACTTAGATCCATGTTGCCACCACCAAAAGTACCCGACTCGCCAGCAGAAAACCAGTCTACCACAGAGAACCTGCACCAAAAACCGATAACACCACCACACTATGCCGAGATGACAGCCGACCCACCTGCAAGCACTATGAAAGAAGTGATAGAGACAGCTCCTCAGCAAAGACAGGTACTAGAGGAAGATATCGCAGAGACCATTATAGATGCACTTCGAAGAATTGAAGACGGAGACGAGTCCCATAGGCTCGCTCTTCAAGAAGCGATAGAAGTAGCCCCAGGCGTGCTGGACATTGAAACCACTCAGCAAGCTACCATTCCTGGTCCTGAGGAATCAACAGCTGACAACTCAAGGGCTCAGACGCAGGATATGACACCTTGTGGCAAAGAACAGGAACAGGATTCGAGCCAAGCCTGTAAAGGGAAACAGAGACCAAACACTAAAAAGACAAACAACACAGAAACGATACAGGAGAGGATCGTAAAGATCACCCAGACGTCAGGAAGTGAGGCCTCACTCAGGGCCCTACCCGACAACAAAGTGATCAACATCCTCGAGGTGATAACTGGACGGAGAGGTATCGCCAAAGTAGGGAGGCACGAAAAGGGAGTCCTGCTTTCGCTCAACAACACAGACAAAACAACCTCGCTGATGATCGAACTGGAATCCGGTACAAAAGAAGTCCAGTTGCCCCACCAAATAAAAGTGGTGGTGGAAAAGTACAAGACAACAAAGAAGTTGGTCATCAGAGGGGTGGATACCACATGTTCCGAAGCCGAGATCTACAGACGCCTTCAGGCTGAAAACGCAAATCTAAATATCACGCAGGTCGAAAGGCTAAAAACCTGGGCCAAGAAAGATACCAATCTGATGATAGTAACGGTGGAAGGATCGACAAGACCCGAGAGACTGACGCTACAAAAAACATCCAAAAAGACAGAAGCCTATATCCCTCCGGTGATGCAGTGCTCTAACTGCCAGCATTTTTCACACACCAAGAAAACATGCAGGAGAGATGCAGTCTGTCGATATTGCGCGGGAAACCACCAATATGGCGACTGCCCCAGGGCGAAGGAGGACCACAACTACAAAGTTACGAACACAAACCGTACCTGTGCAAACTTCCACGGAAACCACGGGGCAAGGTATCGAGGCTGCCCTGTGTTTCAAGAAACAAAGAGCATCTTGAAGGAGGCCGTGTCCAAAAACATACCTTTCAAAGAGGCAAAACACAGAGTGGCTGCGGATGCTGCAGAAAAACAGCGCATGATTGATAGACGACAATTACACAAGTTGACCGCTGAAGTCAAAGAAATGAAACTACAAGTCGAAAACAGAAGCAAGCAGGCTCCCGAAGAACCAACCGACAGTGAAGACGTAATAGATCTACAGAACGTCAGAGAAATGATGAAAGACATGATAAGAATACAACACCAGATAGAAGCAGATGTCAAGAAACTGACAGAGCTGAAAAAAGAAAACACAGACATCCTCAAAAGAATCGAAGCAGAATGACGAGCCATAAAAGAAAGTACATCAAACACACGAGAAACGAACAACCAAACAGAAGAAGACATCATCGAGGAAACACTAGAAAGACTACTCCCAACAATCATAGAAAAAGCACTATTACAGATACAGGAGAAGAAGAAGACTCAAGAAGCAGAAACGAATAGGGCAAAAACTCACAAAACCAAACAAGCCAGATAGGGAGGCAGTAAATTAACACCATGAACACGCCACGACACCACGTACGGACAAGCAACAAAGAGGTATCCAGACAGTCAGCTAGTGGTCCTTTTCAGGACTAGTCCTTTTCAGGACTAACATTCGACTAGCACCGAAGAACCTAACACACAATATACCCCAATTATAACCAACTTTCAGGTTGAACAGGGATAACAGCAACATAGCAGACAAAATAACGAACGAACGAATGAGAGAAGAAAGAAAGACAACGCACACCGAATCAGACAACAACGAGAAAAGACCAAACAGGCAGCTAGTGGTCCTTTTCAGGTCCAATCATCTCCAGGACTAGGAACGCGATACCAGCGAAGACGTTAACACCCTAGGTACCCCAATATAACCGTTTGTAACCCGTAAGGCAGGAAATGAACACCATGAGCACGCCACAACACCATAAACAGACAAGCAACGAAGAGGTATCCAGACAGTCAGCTAGCAGTCCTTTTTAGGACCTGTCCTTTTCAGGACTAAACATGCTAGCACCGAAGAAACTAAACGCAATATATACCCCAATTATAACCAACTTTCAGGTTGAACAGGGTATAACAGCAACATAGTAGACAAAGGAACGAACAAACGATGAGAGAAGAAAAAGGGTCTTACAAAAATATAGAAATAACAGAACAGAAGAAAACTATGATGAGTATAAACATATTAGGAATGAATCTAACAGAATAATATTTAAAGCCAAAGAAACTAACTGGAAGGAGTTTTGTCAGTCACTTAAACCTAGCACACAAATTAAAGAAGTATGGAAAAAGCTTAAGGCAATCAAAGGGAACAATAAGAAAACAATAATGCCAACAATCAAACTACCAAAGACAGCAGAAACAGATAAAGAAAAAGCTAATGCCCTAGCTGAGTATTTCTATAAATTCAGTGCAAAAAGTAGTCTTGGACAGGAAGAAAATGACAGAAGAGAAAGACTTAGGATATAGTTTTCAAAAGAACTACCAGATCAGATAGATGAAACAAACTATTTAGATGCAGATATAACAGAGGAAGAAGTAACTAGTGCAATAAATGAGAAATCTAACACTGCCTCAGGGCATGATATACTTAGTTATGAAATCCTTAAGAAAGTACCCAAAAAACTATAAACAAAATAACTTCCCTCTATAACAAAATCTGTAGCTTAGGAAAGATACCAAAAGCATGGAAAGTAGCTATGATAGCACCCATCCTAAAACCCAATAAGGAAGCCCATGATGTAAGTTCATATAGGCCTATCTCCTTAACATCACAACTAGGTAAAATACTGGAAACTGTTGTAAATAAAAGAGTTAAATTCTACCTAGAAAAAAGCCAGTTATATAGCCCAAACCAGTCAGGGTTTAGAGCAGACAGAAGTACAGTAGACCAGCTTGTAAGATTAGAACATGATGTAAAGCTAGGGTTCAAGAGAAAAAGAAAACAGTGGCAGTCTTTCTAGATGTAGCTAGAGCATATGATGCATGCTGGCGAGATGGAGCTCTTTACAAAATGAAAAAAAAGATTGGCATTACTGGTAAAACCTATAGGTATCTAAAAAAACTGTTTACAGGACAGGTATTTTGCTGTACAAGTGAATAATGATAGGCCAGAAATATATGAACAACAGAATGGGATTCCGCAGGGATCATTGATTTCTCCTTCAATTTTCACTATAGCTGTAAATGATTTAGCAGATGAATTTAATGACATAAAGAATGCAGTATCACAATTTGCTGATGACTGTGCCATTTGGAAATCTGGAAAAAACTTGGACCATGTTTACCAAAAACTTCAAAATCAAATAGACAAAGTTTCAGAGTAGATGAAATGTTAGGGCTTCCAAATTAATGTAAACAAAACAGTAAGTATGATTTTCAGCAAAGGAAATTTAAAAAAAATAACAAAATCAATATAACCATTAAAGGACAGAAAATATGTACCTCCTCAACAACAAGATTTCTGGGCATAACGTTAGACAAACAACTAAGTTATAATAAACATATAGACAATTTAGTAGAAAGCTGTAGGGGACCCCTAAATATACTAAGGATTATAAAAGATAATGGATGGGGGGGCCAGCAATAAAATAATGCTTATGTTCTACAAGTCTTTCATCAGGGGGAAACTGGATTATGCCAGCATAGTCTATGAATCAGCTGCAGCTTCTAACAAAGCAAAACTGGACAGGATTCAAAATGCAGCCATGAGAACTATTACAAGTGCATTTATATCGACACCAGTAGAAGCTCTAGAAGTAGCTTTTGGCATACCTCCCTTTGGTCTAAGACGGAAAGAACTAAGATTAATTTATTGGAGTAAAGTAGCACAAGAAGTGACCCACCCAGCACATAAAGCATTTGTCAAAAACCAACCAAGTGTATGGGACGTCCCCTTAAATAAAGATAGATATCCAACAGGGTGGAGAACTATAGAAGACCTAACGCAGTTCAAAGAACTATCAAACACAATTGAAAATAGTAATAAATACAGAAGCAAAATACCACCCTGGGAACTAAAAACACCAATCATAGACTACTCTTACTTACTTACTTAGTCGTTCCCCTTCTACCGTGAGGTGTAGTTGGAAGAGAGAGCGCCAGACTATTCTATCAGCTGTCTTCTTCCTGGCCTGGTTCCATTCCAGTCCTCGGTCCATCAAAGATTGTCTAATGTTGTCTCCCAGCGGACTCTCGGTCGTCCTGGGGGTCTGGATCCTTGGCTCTTTGTTTCCCATGCTTGACGTGGTAGCCGATCTTCTTCCATTCTGCAGACATGGCCAAACCATCTTAGTTGGGACTGTTCTACTTGGGTCTGCAGCGGGTGGAATTTTAGGCCTTGACGTATCGTCTGGTTGCGAACCATGTCTCTTCTTGTTACTTCAACCACCTTCCTCAGATACCTCATTTCTGAGGTTTGGATCTGGCTTTTGTGGGTTGTAGTCATTGCCCATGACTCGCATCCATATGTCAAGACTGGGACATAGGTGGAGCGGTATACAGCCATCTTCGTTTTCTTACCAACCTCTTTCTTGCTGAGGAATCCTCTATTTATGGCCTGAAAAAGTCTCCCAGCCGCTGCTTTTCGAGTGGCCAACTCTTCTTTGATGCCTCCCTTTCGGTCTATAATAGCTCCGAGATATTTAAAGTGGTCGACCTGCTCCAGGACCTGTTCTCCCAACTTAATCTGATGTCTTCTTTCTTCTCGTGATATCACCATGGATATTGTTTTAGAGCTGCTTATGACCATCCCTCTCTTCTCCAGCTCTTCCTTCCAGACTTGCAGATCAAAGACTACTCACTTACTGAAAAGATCAAACAAAATATAGAAGATAAGGAAGCAAAAATGATAAGTAGAAAGTTCATAGATCAACTAACTAAACAAAGTCTGGCCGTCTACACTGATGGATCCAAGGGTGATAGTGGGCAACGAGGTGGCGGAGTTGTAATACCACAATGGGGAATAAAAAAAAGAGCTACAGTGTAACTGAAGGGGCTTCGATTTTTACCGCAGAGATGGTAGCAATTCTTAAAAGTTTAGAAGTAATCGAAGATAACCCACCAGAAGCTGTTACGATATTTACAGACTCACTATCATCACTACAAGCACTAGAACACCCAGGTAAATGTAGCTGGCCAGACATATAGGAAGAAATTCAAGCAATTAATACATCACTAGGGAACAGATGATGTAGTGTGAGGCTAGTGGGGGTTCCAGCACACATAGGTATTGCTGGTAACGAGTTGGCAGACCAGAACGCCAAGAATGGAAGAACAAGTAAAAACAATATAAGAGCAGGGCTGGGAAGGTCGGAGATCAAGAGCCAAGTGAAGATAACTATAAACGAGGAATGGAAGACAACATGGAAGAAAAGTAGAAAAGGCAGATACGCGTTCAAACTGCTGAAAGAACCAACTAGGACGTACCAGGTCAAGAAGAATTAAAGATGCCATCGAACAAAAAACTGTGGCTTCTCCGTCTCGGTGCAGCATACTTTATGATAGAAGAACCACACTGCCAAGAATGTCAGGAAGAGAATGACATAGACCACTACCTGATCCACTGTAAAAAGTATGAACAACAAAGGCTTGCATTAAAAACTTACTATAGAAATCACAATATAGACTTAACAGGTGATAAGGTTTTAAGTATAGATGCCCCAAGAGATGCCCAATCAATACTTAAAAGATATATACATAAAACAAAAGAAAACATATAAGGTTAGCACTTCAGGAAAAACATCCAACTAAACAGACATTAAGCCGCAAGAACTAACAAAGCATTAACAAAAAACTAACTACTCATAGGACAAGGAAAGACAACGAGGAATTGAAAAAAGAGTAACAACTCCAAAAGAACTAATACAAATTAAAACCAAGAGTAAATGACAATAGTTATCTATAAACAACACAAAAGAGAAAATAAAATGGACAAATACTAATATAAATAAAAATCAGCAACTGCAAAAGACAATAGTTATTTAAATTGAATACACAATTAGTAAATAAAATGACACTAAATACCCCAATTATAACCAACTTTCAGGTTGAACAGGGTAGACCAAGATGGAACGAGTAGAGGCAATAATGGTCAGCTGTTAAGTTCCCGCTCTCCACCCATCAACACATCAAAACAACAACATCATGCGACATCTGATGCTTACTTACTTAGTCGTTCCCCTTCTACCGTGAGGTGTAGAGGTTATATTGTTCAGTGGTCTCAGTTTGGAAAGTCTGAGTCACATGTAATAATGAGCGAGTGTGTGTCGTTCTGGGTGTTTGATGATACTGCTTATGTGTTTAATTCTGAGTGCCTAAATCTTTGTTTCTATGTCTTGGATGGCAATTCCTCCGTGTTTCTTTTCTTGTATAAGTGCCTTGTGTTTAATTCGGTGAATTGTACGACCAAAAACGAATGCTCTGATATGTTTGTTTATATCAGTGATGTTTTGGGGGGTCGAAAGATGTGGCAATTTAAAGTAACTTCTGGAAAATGAATCTATTTACAATTAAGCTTCGTCTAAAAATCGTTGTGGCTTTGTATGTGTATCTGTGCAGCATGTCTCGTATTTTGTATGTTAGGTTCTTCCACGTGTCTTTGTTTGTGCGGTTTGGGTGTGAGGGAAAGGTTATGCCATAGTTTGATGTTGTTTGTTGGTGTTAGTCCAAAGGAAAAATCTGCTTTGTTCTTCCATTTGTCTATGCCCATTAGTCTTGATTTGTGAACATTTACTTTTGCTCCGCTACCTTTGCTAAAGTCTGTGAATGTGTTGAGGATAATTGCTATAGACTTCTCGTTTGGTGGAAAAAAGATGGTGTCGTATTGTTACGGTATATGATATTAACGCCGTCTGCTAAAGGTTAGCAGACATGCAATTGTAAAGGTTAAGACATTTAATATATTGCGATAGATGTTTCAATTATTGAACGCTCCATACACGATCGATTATGACGTGTCTAGCGTTGTTTGGGTCACAGTCGGTAACTAGGAGACGCTACCCTTTGTTACTTGACCGCCAAGCTGAATAGCTGCGTTTTTCTAACCTTCCAATTCAATGGCATGATATAGCCATTTATATGTGCATTTATGATGGACCAGGGTCAGTCCTAGAACTCTATATGAGAGGAAACTTACGGAGGTTAGTGTTTAACTAGAATCCTCAGAAGGAGGAGAATAATCGTCAAATTCGTATGAATATTCAGACTCGCAGTCTCACTGTCGGCAGGTAGCCATGTCTAGCTGCGCGTGCATATAGCTGTGATGTTCTGACGACAATACTGCATTGTATCCTTAAACGGACATTGACACGTAAACCAGCAGTCTACGTTATTGATTAATTTATGCATGACTTATACGGACTTATGGGAGCCGCGCTGGTGTAATGGCTTCGGCGTTGTACTGGCGACCAGGTGTTCATGGTTCAAACCCGGGCGTCGGCGTTTGAAGAAATGTTTACGGCCGGAAATTTGACTGAATAGCCTGAACGGCTCCTGTGATAAACCCTCTGTGGATGGGAAGGAGCGAAGCTCCTGACCGGGTTGGAAGGAAAGTCCTCAGGTTCCCCAGCCTCGCAATGACATGTCATTGGGCCGAAGGGGCTGAAAGCCCAAGTGCCGCTGGTTAAAAAAAAAAAAAAAAAAAAAAAAAAAAAAATACGGACTTATGTTCTGCTCCTATGTGAAATGATCATCCTGTGTGTACATGTGATTAAATATTACGGACTCAACCTGAAGGCATTAATTACTTCATTAATGTTGCTGAGTTCAAGTTACATTAATTACTTCTTCATACCATGCTACTGAGTTGTATGAACGCTTCATCCTAATTCGCGTAATAATAACCCAAGCACGATGAACAAGAGATCACTAAAGTAACCATACTCAGTGCATGATCTTCAACCGGCAAATAACTCAGCAACAAAGTGGCGGCCGAATGCGGGGAACGACAGAAAAAAGAAACAAACTTCTGTTCCTTACGCACAGATTAATCACAATATTTACGATCAAGTTTCGATCACATGACCCAGTCGAAGATGACGTCTTACTCATTATAATGCCTAACAACGTGACGTCACCGAAAGTCGTGTAGGTGAACTGTCGGAGAAACCAAAGTCGTTCTCTAAGCCTAACCAGGGGAAACATGAGCCATTGAAGCAAACACACGATATGGACTACAGGAGCAGACAGTCAGGGGCATTAGCCTAGCTGTTGACGACCTCTAGCACTGATCTAAGCAACGGAAAAGATAAGTCTAGTTGTTTTAATACTGTCGTCATTGCAAACAGTAATACTGAGTCCATGCCTTTTGCCTGCATAGGCATGTCTTTTCTGAATGTGTTTCATGTATTTTTTGGGTTGTTTTAATGTGTTGTTAATTAGTGGGCGGTAGGGAGGATGAACCGAAATTAGATTCTGTGGCTCTCACGATGCCTGAATTGATTTCGGTCGTTTCTTAGGGCAGTTAAACGATTGCATTTTTGGAAGCCCCATTGAGGTTTGCCATTGGACTACCTGTCCAGATCTGCTATCGTTTGACGATTTGTGTTAGCTGTGCCGTTCCGTAGATAACTGGTGTATTTTATTTGTACTAAGTTCACATTTTTATTCAGTTTTGTATCATGTTCGTTAACTATTTCGTCCAGTCTACTCTTACTATCATTTATTTGATGATTGTTAAATGTTCGTCCGTTATGAGTCCTGTGATGTCATCATTTTTGCAGTCATTTTTTTTTGTGTACTTTGCATATTCAGTTGACCTCGGGTCAATCTTTGACCCTTCGTTTTCCGTGTGACACTTCCGCTTGTTTTATTTAGTTCATAAATTCATTTTTAATTGTGAAAATGTCTTGTTTGCGTCTTGACATTGTTTGTACCCTTTAGTTGCATCATTGTTTTGTTTGTACTCATGATATATATTAAATACTACATTAATAATATAACATTATATTCAATAATACACTTGTAATTTAATTTAATTAATTTTTTCTGACATTTAAGGTTAATATGGGACATTGCATAATTATGCAGTGATAGTCCAAGAAATTAGCACTACAATTTATAAGAGATGCCTAGGGCATAATAATATAATATATATATATATTGACCAAATAAAATAATCTTATAGTCTACCTTTGAGGTGACAGACCCATTGTATATTATTTAATATACTTTTCTAGTACTAAGAGAGTGACTTAGTACATTGAACAATATAATTACTAGGAATCATACCCAACATTATTGGATATTAAGATTAATTGTGTGATGTAATTACATTATAGTTAACAGATATCATAACTATTTATGATATAGTTATTATTTAGATACAATATTGTTACAAAATATTGTCTATTAGTTGAACTTAGACATAAGAGTTCAGTACTATCGTGATTATTTATATTGAATATTCCTAAGTTGAGTAAGTATAATAATTACTCTGAAGCTACTATTGACTATTTTAATCAGTAATTATCAATAATTACTTACCATATAAAAGTCAAAATGCTTACTATAGACCATTTCGTTAAAATTGGTAAGGAATATGGTTATAAATCTCAAGAACTTCGTCAGTTTGCTGAGGCAGAACTGGAAAAACATAAAGCAGAAATGGAGGAACGTGAAAGAAAAGAAGCAGAGAAAAAGGCTGCATTAAAGAAAGAGGAAGAGGAACAAAAGGCTGCATTAAAGAAAGAGGAGGAGGAACGTGAGATGAAGCAAATTGCCAAGGAAAATAGATTGAGAGAGATTGCTCAACGTGAAAGAGAAGAGCAAAGAGCAATTACCAAACAGGAAGAAGAGAATAAATTGAAACGAGAGGAAATTATTTTACAACAAGAAATGGAATTGGCGCGTATTAAATTGGAGACAGCAAGATTACAAGCACAAAGTGCTGATGCAAACCAGAATAATAACGCACAAAATGGATCGTCATCCAGCCAAACTAAACATTTCTACAACTTTAAATTACCCACTTTCAACTTAAACGTGGACGACCTTTCATCGTTCCTGTCACGTTTTGAACAGACTTGCAAAACAAATCATTTGCCTGAAGAGTCATGGGTACTCAAGTTAAATGAATTCTTGGTTGGAGAACCATTGACGGCTTCTCAAAATGCTGACCCATCAATAGCAAATAACTACGGTGCTATTAAGTCCTTGCTTTTACGAAGGTTTTACCTGGACGAGGAACACTGTAGGTTGAAATTTAAGGGAATTTTACCTGAATCTCCAAAAGATTTTGCAGGATTCATTGCGAACATACGCAATACATTTAATAGATGGGTTGAACTGGCAGAAGTCAACAAATCGTACGACAAATTAGTTGATTTGCTACTACGGGATAAGGTATTATCTTCGGTTAGCCAGCCATTCTTTGCATATTTGCAGGAGCGTAAACCAGGTACTATTGACGAGTTAGAAAAAATTTCTTTAAACTACTGTTCGGCACATCCGAATGCAACCATTTCTAACTCCTCATTAAGAGAACCTTTACCTGTGGCGTCTAATATGGCCTACAATCATAATAACAAACAAAGACATCACAGTGTAGACAGAAGTAGGTTCCAAAGAAATCACAATGTTAACTTTCAGAAGGGACATAATAATGATTTCAACAATAAAAATGAGTTCAACAGAGGTAGATCACGAGATAGAAATTATTCACCTCAAACAAACTACCACAATAGTCAACATAACACTAATTATAATCGATCACATACCCCGAAAAATAACAATAACTGGAATGGTAATAATCATGGCTCGAGACATCGAGATAATAGTTACTATAGAGGACGACGAGATAATTCTAACAATTATACTCGGAATCGATCTCATTCTCGGGGATCATCTCATTACAACCATAATACAGGGGCGGCAGTTACAAATAATACTACCCCTATAGCTCAGGTCCCACTTGACAATAATACAACACAGTCTTCTGCTGCATGTTTTGCTATTAATTATAATGTGGCAAATAGTTGCCAACAATGCAATCTTATTTTTCAGAAGGCGAAAGAAACAGTGCTTAACTGCGGACATATTACACCAGAGGTAGGTCTTGCAGTCAACGATGGAACAGGCTTACTAATTTTTAACAGGGGATTAGTTAATGGATCCGTCGTCTCAGTGCTGAGGGATTCGGGATCCACGACGATTGGTGTACGTCAGTCGCTGGTACATCCTAGCTGTGCGACAGGAGAATATGTACGCTGCATGACATTTGGTGGAACTATTGAGTTTTACCCCACAGCTATTGTTCATATTAGAACACCCTTTTTCACAGGGAATGTAAAAGTATGTATGCTAAAAAAGCCTATAGCTGATCTGATGGTTGGTCGTATACACGGCAGTAAAGATTGTACTCCAGATGAGATCATAGAATGGGAGAAACATAACCTATGCACTGGAAACGCCGTGACGACTAGAGCGCAGACTCAACTCATGGAGAAATTTAGTGATAATACAATGGATGCAGACAACCAAGAGGAGTTTGTAGTCAATTCACCTATTGACAGGGAAACATTTGCAACCAAACAAAAAGAGGATAAATCTTTAAAAAAATTTTTTAAGCTGGTTGATAAAGTTGACAATCTATCCTCAGGTAATAATAACAAACATTGGTTTGTTATTAAAAATGACATATTGATTAGATGTTTTAATGACAAATCACAAATGAAACAACAAGTTATGGTCCCGTATACTTTTAGACGGTACATTCTTCAACATGCACATGACTCACATTGTGCTGGACATATGGGATATACTCGAACACGATCTCGAGTACTGTCTTCATTCTTTTGGCCAGGAGTGTCAAGAGATATTTCGCAGTATGTACGTTCCTGTACTACATGCCAAGAAGTGAAAGCACGTGGAGCTTTTCACACGGCGCCTATTCAGGCTTGCGATATCTCAGTAAGACCGTTTGACAAGATGGCCATAGATATTATTGGTCCATTGCTACCATCGGCCAGAGGACATAGATTCGTCCTTACGTGCATTGATTTGTGCACACGATGGCCAGAAGCTATCCCATTAAAGACCACCACTACCACAGATGTAGCTGATGCACTACATCTCATCTTTTCTAGAATAGGGTTTCCTAGAAAACTTTTATCAGACCATGGGTCACAGTTCATATCTGACACCATGAAGGAAGTCATGAAAACTTGGAACATTGATAGGAATTTAAGTAGTATTTATCATCCTATGAGTAATGGTGCGGTTGAAAGACTTAACCGTACACTTAAACAACTACTACATAAGGTTACTGTTAAGCACCCTCATGACTGGGACAGAGCACTCCCAGCTGTTCTATTTGCTTATCGGGAGGTACCGCATGAACAAACTGGCTTCTCTCCCTTTGAATTAGTTTTTGGTGCTCCCCCAAGAGGTCCTATGGGACTAATAAAAGACTTATTAATTGACGCGGAGATGACTCAGGACACTCAGTCATCTTACGAGTATGTGATTAATCTTCGGAAGAACATTATTGAGTCTTGCCAGTTGGCAACAGCTTCTTCTGAGGCTGCAAAAGCTAAGGCTCGATCTCTACAAAATAGGTCTCGACGATTACGCCAATTATTCCCAGGCGATGAGGCTTATGTGTTACTTCCTCACAATAACAATAAATTATTGATATCTTGGAATGGTCCTTACAAAGTCATTGATAAAATTTCCGACGTTGATTACGTCTTAGATATCAAGGGACACAAAAAGATATTTCATATTAACATGCTCAAGCAATTTCATACACGTCCTGAACACTTACAGTCAATTTTTCATGAACTAGATGACAACACAGTATCTACTTGTTATTATTCCAACTTATCCGTCATCCAGGAAGAAGAATCTTCTTTTCCTGAGGTACAGTTACCGTTACCGGTACCAGTAGTTCAACCTACTGAATCTTGGCGGGATGTAACCATCTCTTCAACGGTTACACCGCAACAGCGTCTACAGATTGCTAATCTATTACAATCTTATCCAGATGTGTTGACCGACGTCCCGGGTCGCACATCAGCTATCAGTCATGACATTACTCTCAATGATGATACACCTATTCGTGTACATCCCTATTCGGTTCCTTTACATTTCCTCGCTAAAACTACTAAGGAACTTGAACAGATGTTGTCTCTGTGAATCATTGAGACTAGTAATTCGCCATTCTCTTCTCCATTAGTGATTGTCCGGAAGAAGGACAATAACATCAGACTATGTGTTGACTATAGAAAATTAAATGCTAAGACTATAGTTGACAGCGAACCACATCCACTTATCGACGACTTACTACCACGTCTATCCAACGCAACTATATTTAGTAAGATAGACTTAACTAAAGGTTATTGGCAGATACCACTGACCGAAAAGGCTAAGTACTACACCGCATTTTCCACTCCACAAGGTCTATACCAGTGGAATGTGATGCCTTTTGGGCTTGTTAATGCGCCAGCTACCTTCATTCGCCTGATGCGACAAATTTTATCAGGTAGACCAGACGTTATTACATATATTGACGACATATGCTTGTTTAGTTCGTCGTTTGAGGAACATGTTTCGGGACTTAGATATGTTTTCGACACTCTAAGGAATTATCATCTAACTGCTAAACCTACAAAGATTCAGATCGCGTGTAATGAGATAACCTTTTTGGGACACATCATTGGATCGGGATATATCCGAATGTTACCTAGTACAGTCTCCAAAATTCTAAACATAGCAGTTCCTCAGACGAAGAAACAGGTCAGGAGTTTGTTAGGACTTGTTCAATATTACAGTAGATTCATACCAAACTTGTCATCCATCACGGCTGTATTGTCTTCATTGTTAAAAAAAGACATGCCGGTGAAGGTGACATGGACTGGTATATGCAATGAAACTTTCAACAAAATTATAAATTTGTTCTCACATGAACCAATTTTAAGACTTCCCGATGCTTCCAAAAGATTTTTCTTACGAACAGATGCTAGTAACTACGGCATTGGTGCATGCCTGCTCCAGAACCATGATGGCGTTCTACATCCTACCTTATATATTTCAAGAAAGCTAAAGCCGGCAGAAACAAAGTATTCCACAGTGGACAAGGAACTTTTATCAGTTATATGGGCAATAACTAAACTGGAAAAGTTCTTGCTTGGTGCTCCATTCACCATACAAACTGACCAACGTGCTGTAGCATCTTTGCGTCGATCTAACCACAAGAGCCCAAAACTCGCCAGATATGCGATCATCCTGCAGCCATTTGAATTCTCCATTGAACATATTCCTGGCACTGAAAATATTGTGGCGGATGCGTTGTCACGTAATCCTAATGACGACGAATAATCAACATTGACATTCCTAAACTACGTCAATCATCACTACATTGGATAGAACGAAGTATCAACTATAAGCGAACTAACCTTACCTTCAATTTAATATTTATAAACACTATATGCATCACAGAATTGAACTAAAGACAATCAAGGTATACATATTGACATTGAAACTTCGTCTAACGTCCATACACAATATATGAATATTCGTTGAACAATCATGGAACAATATCTGACGACAAGTCGAACTTATTATCCTATGTGCACTTAATTCTTGGATCCTAGGATAATTGACATTTCTGTCCGACGGAAACGTTTCAACACTTTGTCTAAAAGAATTCATCAGGATCAGGACTACGGATGGATCATCATATCCTATACTAATTAATTAGTTAACTTAACTTCTTAATTGAATTATTATCAATAAAATGAAATGTGAGAAAAAAATGAAATGAAAGAACAAAAAAAAAAGAGAACGAAATATAAAAAGAAGAAATTATGAAAAGAGAAAATAAATCTCACACAAGTATTAGATTAATATTTTTTTTAATGTCCCTATACGTTATTTAGTTAGTTAAATTAGATAGTTATTATTCACTAACACATAACACACCCAATTAAGTTAAACTTATATTCGAATTTCTTTCTATTTCTTCTCACTTATTTTGTCTTTTCTTCTCTCATAACATCGCGTTACATTAGAATCTTAATAATTTAACTCTTAGTTTAATTAATTAATTTAATTTTAATTAGTCAAATTAATTCCTATATGACATACTAATACGACAGACCTTACTTTAATTTAATTCTATCATTCACTATTAACATTGGACATTTTATTTAGTTGATATAATAATATGTATAATATTGATATATAATGTGATTAATGTTAGATGACTATGACAAATAGTTAGTTGACATGACCGCGACACGGTTCTACTCAGAACATCGTCGGCCATATGTCACGATTGTGTTAAATTTTTTTTTTTTGTTGAAAAATTGTTAAGTCGGATAAATCTTGAAAAAAATCTATCGATTTTTTTTCCCCGGTGTACAGGGAATTGTTACGGTATATGATATTAACGCCGTCTGCTAAAGGTTAGCAGACGTGCAATTGTAAAGGTTAAGACATTTAATATATTGCGATAGATGTTTCAATTATTGAACGCTCCATACACGATCGATTATGACGTGTCTAGCGTTGTTTGGGTCACAGTCGGTAACTAGGAGACGCTACCCTTTGTTACTTGACCGCCAAGCTGAATAGCTGCGTTTTTCTAACCTTCCAATTCAATGGCATGATATAGCCATTTATATGTGCATTTATGATGGACCAGGGTCAGTCCTAGAACTCTATATGAGAGGAAACTTACGGAGGTTAGTGTTTAACTAGAATCCTCAGAAGGAGGAGAATAATCGTCAAATTCGTATGAATATTCAGACTCGCAGTCTCACTGTCGGCAGGTAGCCATGTCTAGCTGCGCGTGCATATAGCTGTGATGTTCTGACGACAATACTGCATTGTATCCTTAAACGGACATTGACACGTAAACCAGCAGTCTACGTTATTGATTAATTTATGCATGACTTATACGGACTTATGTTCTGCTCCTATTTGAAATGATCATCCTGTGTGTACATGTGATTAAATATTACGGACTCAACCTGAAGGCATTAATTACTTCATTAATGTTGCTGAGTTCAAGTTACATTAATTACTTCTTCATACCATGCTACTGAGTTGTATGAACGCTTCACCCTAATTCGCGTAATAATAAACCAAGCACGATAAACAAAAGATCACTAAAGTAACCATACTCAGTGCATGATCTTCAACCGGCAAATAACTCAGCAACACGTATGTATAAGTGAGTATCTTTTGTTCACATTTCCCTTGTAAGAAAGTGCCCTTAATAGAGCTGTCTTTTCTAATTTTCTCTAGTAATGGTTCTAGTGCAAGAACATACAGTAAAGGGGAGAGAGGGCAACCCTGCCTGACTGATCTTATTAGCCTGAAGAATATATAGTTTACTAACACTTTGCTCTCGGGCTTTATGTACAGAATATTAATCCATTGTCTGAAGTGTTCACCGATGTTGCGATGTAGTAATGTTTTGTGGAGGTATGATATTCTGTCAAAGGCTTTCTCTTGGTCAAGGGAAAGAGCTAAAGACAGACAAACCTTCTGGTGTGTGTAGGTGAATATTTCTCTTACGAAATGTGTGTGCTGAAAGATGTTTCTCATACCTAAGGGTCTTTTATATTTGGACATGCGCCCTAATATAACCGACAAGGTTGAACGGGACGCACCTCGCCAAAACGAGGCAAAACGTTTAAAAAAAAAACTTTGCTGGGCGCTACACTGCTGGTCTTCGTGTATGAGAGTCGCCAGAATCGGTTTTAGTTTGGTTCTTAGAGCTTTCGTGAAAATTGTAAAGTTTACGTTTAACAGTGATATTGATCTGTAGTTTTTAAGGAGTGTTTTGTCGGAGTTTGGTTTTGGTATAAGAGTGATGTAAGACATGTTTAGGCTTGGTGGGAATTCCTTATTCTCAAAGGCGTCTTTTTATACTTGTAGTAGAAGAGGCCCTAGGGTAGGAAAGAAGTGTTGGTAAAATTATGCCGTGAGTCCGTGTGGTCCTGGTGATTTGTCTTTTTGCATTGCATTTATTGCGAGTGTTATGTCATTTAGTGCCAATTCAGTGTCTGGTATTTGTTTGTCTGCGTCAGAAAATTTCTTTGTAAATTGCATACATTTATCTTGTATGTATGGTTGAACATTTTCTAAGGTTTACAGGTTCCTATAGCAACCTGCGAAAACCTGCACTATGTGTTGTATTTCGGTCTGTGTGGTTCCTTCTAAATCCACTATGTGCCCTATCTGTTTGCAGCGTTGTATATTTTGTTCTACTGCCATGTATTGTTTGCTGGGAGTTTCCTGTGTGACTGTGTGGAGTTCTGTTCGTAATAGGGCTCCCTGAAACCTGTGGTCAGGGTGAAAAACAATGGATGAAGGGGATCAATACCTAGACCTATTTAATGCAATAAACAGTAGTGCTCTGTATAAAGCAAAGATCCATTTGATACGTGTATAATGTAGATAATGCTGGGATATTCAATAGAGGTCGTAGAATGGTCAACTCGAACCGACACAGTGTTGGGTATTCAGGTCACCTTGTCCATAAAGTATTGAGGCCCTGACAAGGAGTAATGTTGACGTTGAGTGAGAGTGTAAATGTCAGTTACGCGAATGGATGGACTGTTCTGTAGAGTTGACAAGTAAACCACGCACTCACTCACTGATAGTTAGAAGTCAATGACGTAGACTACTGTTGACGTTTTTCCTACATTTAATGTGACACACACTCTGACAGCACGGTTACAGTCACTGGAACAGGTTGGCAAAAACATCGTATACTTGAAAAATGGTCTACAACATCAAATAGGCATTCGTATCGAATGTGCATACAACTGAACGATAATAGACAAGCACTCAGAGTTCTAGTTGTCTGTCATCTCAGGCCCTAACTGACTAATCGCATCAGTTAATGCTAGCAAATGTTTATCATCAATGGCTCCCGGACAGAACCTCTTCTGGCTAAGAATTACAGGCCGTAAATTAGTAGGCTCATATGACGACAATCTTAAACCACCAGTAATGGGTTTTATAGTAGACAGATCTCTGTATCATCATCAGATAATAAGGACATCAATGTACTCTGTTCGATAATCCGCTAGACAAAAGCGGGGTCCAAAATGGCTCTATCTTGGGTGAGCTTCGCTCACACCGAAGATTAATAATGAAGCATAATTAAAGGCTCTGTTCATTACACAAATGTACATGTTGGGCTCTGCATATCCTATAATAAATAATGCTGCGTATATCAAATATTTAGTGCTGCTAGAAAACATGTCGTTTTATATAGTCAATCAATCACATGGGCAGACGATAGCACGCCTGCACATCTAGGCATAGGGAAAGTTCAGAAAATGTCTTCTTTACCTTAGTCCTAGAAAAATCACACTAGCAAATATCACACGCCATCTCTTGGCATAAAGAATAAACACTGGGGAGAATCACCGACATAATAGTCATACAGAGAAACTATCTCATTCCCCAGAATTAACCACAGAGACCAAAACTCGGACTTCTGTCCGTACAGCATTCAGCAAAACCCACATGACGGAAGTCTCTGTCGACAACCTAAATTCGACACATGCGCAGAAGCGCGTGACCCCCAGAGTTCAACTCAAGATGGGCCGACGTTAGACATAACAAAGATACAAAGATATAAGACCAAATCGGCTTAAATAGTCAAGGAATAAACATTAACTCGGGTTATAAACATTCCAAGCAAGACCAATCTGTTCTGGCCATACAAGAAGACAACCCGACGTAAATCTAATATTCATACGCCAGGTTAAGACCCAAGAGAAGATAACAAACATAACAAAATATAACATCAAACCAATCAAGGGTTATGTACCTTTGACTATCAAATAAGTACCTTTGACTATTACATAAAGTGTTCCATCAGACAGATAGATATTACTTTAAACTTGTATTGCCTACCAAAGAATCTGTGCGTAACAGACTACCACACCCACCGGGAAAAAAATGAAATTCATTTTTTTTCATCTAAGAGCAACATACAATAGGCTCACAACACACGGATAATGCGCAGATGAGAAATATATGCAATTTATAACGCCAAATTGAGGCAAAGTCGAAGTATAGCTCGACAGGTGAGAATTTATCTCATCATCTCAGAGAAAGTATTTCTCTAAGTATAAATATTTCCAGGGAGGTGTCACCAACGTATACTACAATACTGGCAATGACACAATGCATACAATAATTTCATACAATAATTTCATATTAGGTACCATAAGTTCATGATTGACACAAAGAAAAATCATCAAAGGACTAGCGGTGAATATACATTAATGAACCGCTAAGTGTTTATACCATCACTATATCATATATTACAAATGTGTACATATTTTGATATAGAAAAGAACTGTTGTAGAGTTAGACATATTAGGAATCCAAGACATAACAGTTAGGTGGAATCATGTGGGCATCTAGACAGAATGTCTGCCATCACATTTTCTGAACCACGGATATCTCGCACCGAAAAATGAACAGGTTGAACAGCAATCGCGTATCGAGTTGATCTCGAGCTCTTCAAATCTTTACTTTGAATAGCTGTAAGAGCTTTCTGGTCAGTTTCCACTATGAAATGCGCGCCAAGAAGGAATCTTTGAAGTTTGAGAATTGACCAAACCATCGCCAAAAGTTCACGGTCTAAAACCGAGTAATTTTTTTCTGCCGCATTAAGTTTTCGTGAGATATACATTACAGGATGCAGAGTTTCAGAGTACTCTTGCATTAGTGCCGCTCCAATCCCAGTGGATGAAGCGTCACTACGAAGAACAAATGTCTTATCTTTAGTAGGTAACACTAAAATAGGTGGAGTTGAAAACAAAGTTTTAATCCTATCTAAAGAGGATTGTCATTCCTGAGACCAGTGAACCATATTAGGAGACCCTTTCTTTAGTAGCGAAGAAAGAGGTGCCATGATAGAGGATAGATTCGGAATGAATCGTCCATAAAATTGTATAAGACCTAAGAGACTTCGCACTTGCTTTTTAGTCTTAGGAATAGAAATGTTAAGTATCTTAGTGGTATTATGGTCCTCTGTCTTTAGGAGACCATGACCGACACGGTGACCTAGGAAAGAAATTTCGCTAAAACCAATATAAGCTTTAGAGGGTTTCACTGTCAATTTATGCTCGCGTAAGTAAACAGTAATTCATATAACCCCAAATAGTGATCTTCCCATGTATCACTGAAAAGACAGATGTCGTCCAAGTATGCAATGACATCTGAACGATAAGATAGGATACGACGCATCATGCGTACGAATGTAGCTGGGGCAAACATAAGCCGAAAGGCATGAAATTCCATTGAAACAAAACCTAGGTGTAGAAAAAGCAGTAAGAGGTTTGGCATGCTCTGCTAAAGGCACTTGCCAATAACCTTTAGACAAATCAAGTTTAGTGAAGAAATGAGATTTAGAAAGCCTAGTAAGTAGCTCTTCTAATAAAGGAATAGGTTCAGCATCGAACTTCGTAACCTGATTCAATTTGCGATAATCAACGCAAAGACGTATGTTATTGTCTTTTTTCCGAACAATAACCATCGGCGAAGAGTATGCTGAAGTGGATGGTTCAATTATTTTCAATTCTATCATCTCATCCAACTCTTTCTCGACCTGTGCTTGAAAATGGATAGGGATAGGATACGGTCTGACCCTAATAGGATTATGGTCAGTTAGAATAATGTCATGTTCTATGACATTGGTGTGTCCAGGGATGTCAGTAAGGACATCCTGAAATGTTTGTAACATAGAAGAGACTTGTCGCTGTTCCTCTAGAGATAAATTAGGAGAAACAGTAACGTTTTTCCATGATTCACTAGAATGAAGTGGAATCACCGGAAGAGGAAGATTTACATCCGAGAAACTTGTTTCCTCATCCTGTATAACTGACAGGGATGAGTAATGACCATGTGGGACTGGAGAATCGTCCGTTGCCTGGAAAATAGGCTGCAAATAATCTGGACGTTCAGGGAATTCCGTAAGCATGTTGGTGTGGACGGTTTTATGCTTCCCGTCAATATCGACAATATAGTCAACATCAGAAATTTTCGAGATTATATCGAATGGACCTTTCCATGAGATAAGAAGTCTGTTTTCCCTACAAGGTAGCAAAACAAATGCTTTGTCCCCAGGACAAAGTTGTCGTAAGCATCTCTTCTTATTGGCAAATTGCCTTGCCTTCTGTTTGGCAAGTTCAGAAGAAGAAGTTGCTAATTTGCATGCTTCGATAATCTTTTGTCTAATAGCGATGACATATTCATAAGAAGATTGTGTGTCATCGTTGATATTACCAGCGGTTATAAGATCATGAAGCAAAGACATAGGGCCACGCGGTCGCGCGCCAAAGACAAGTTCAAAGGGAGAAAATCCTGTATGTTCATTGGGAACCTCTCTGTAAGCAAAGAGGGCCGCGGCCAAAACCCTGTCCCAATCTTGAGGATGATCCTCAGTTATCTTCCCAAGTAAGTTTTTGAGTGTTCTATTTAGACGTTCGACCATCTCATTAGACATAGGGTGATAGATAGTACTCAAAGATCTTTCTATCTGCAGAGTAGACATTACTTGAGACATGGTATCCGATATTAGTTGGGTGCCATGGTCTGATAATATTTCTCCGGGGAATCCCAGGCGAGAAAATATGAGCCAGAGAGCGTCTGCAATATCGGCAGTGGAAATGCTCTTCAGAGGGATAGCCTCTGGCCAACGTGTGCCCATGCCAACACACTTTAAGATAAACTGATGTCCTCTGGCAGACTTGATCTTAAATGGACCAATAATGTCTATGGCCATTTTCTGAAACGGCCGAATAGGAATGTCTGCAGCCTGAATAGGTGCAGCATGGCGTGGACCTTTGGATTTGACTTCTTGACATACCTTGCAGGATCGGCAATAAATCCGCATGTCTTTGTTTACGAAAGGCCAAAAGAAAGCCGCAAGAACTCTTGACTTAGTACGGGAAAAACCCATATGTCCAGCACAATGAGAGTCATGAGCGTGCTGCAAAATTTTAACTCTCAAATTCTTGGGAACCAGGATTTGAGAATGACTTGCCCTAATGGAGTCTTGAACCATACGCACAAGTACGCCATTCTTCATTGTAATCCAAGATTTGCGATTTGTATCTTTATTTGGATCACCTTTTGTTGCAAGAGTGAAGAATTTCATTAAAGAGGGATCATCTTCCTGTTGTTTTATAAATGAGTCACGAGAAATTACCAAGGGATCATTTTGGTTATGCACTTCATTATCTTCAGTAGATGAAGTTTGAGGCATTTTGAGAGCTTGTGCTCTTGTGACTACTGCATTAGCAGTTTGCATATTTTGCTTTTCCCAAACAGCAATTTGTTGTGGAGTGCATTCTTTGACTCCGTGAATACGACCGATGATAAGATCAGCGATCGGATTCGGCAGAAGACATGCGTGCACATCTCCCGTAAAGAAAGGAGTAGCAATGGTGATGATAGTAGAAGAGTACTTCTCTAAGGGGTGCCGCCAAATGTTACACATTTGACTACCTTGCCCGTGGCACAGGAAGGATCTACGAGTGACTGCCTAACACCAATGGTGGTACATCCAGAATCAAAAAGAATTGAGACTAGGCTATCATTTACTAGACCTTTATGCAAGACAAGAGATCCTCTTCCATCATGTGCGACTGACGCAGGAAGAGCAGGAAGAGGGTGACCACAACTCAAAGTAGACACCGTAGTTGGTACGAATAATATTTTGCATTGGGGCATTGAGATGCTCTCTCAAAATCAAAAGCAGAACATGCCATATTATTAGAGTCTTTATTATCATTAGTCTGATTACAGGCTTCATGGGACTCTTGCTGTGCAGAGTTTGCCTGATAATGTGATTTATACCTTTTGTATTGAGATCTACCTCGATTATTATTGCCTCTACAATTATTATTGTTTCCTCTATTGTAACCCCTATTTGGGTTTGAGTCATAGTTCTCATGGTTACAATTATCATGTTCACTATAATGAGTATCTCTGTAAGTATGGTTTTGTTGTCTCCATGACGGATAACTTGGGTAGTTCCTATAATGACTTCCCCTGCGGAAATTTCTATAATTGTGGCAACCCCTGTATCGAGGGCTGTCAGCTCGTCTCCAGTTCTTCGAAGAAGAACCTTGATATGATTGATTACCTTGATTTTGATAACTATTATGGTTACCCTTTTTATCAAACCTGTTTTGTGGTCCTTGAAATTTGTGTGAGTAATTAGGATTGTATGGTGTTGCTGAAGATACTGGCATACTTTCCTTAACCTTAGTGTTGCTAAGAGTTACGTCAGGGTGTGCAGTGACGTATTGGCAACAATATTCTTCCATTTGTTTTAGTGTTTTGGGTTTACGCTCATGTAGGATTTCAAGGAATGGTTTATTTACACATGACATAATCTTGTCTCTGAGCAACAAGTCCATAAGGGCTTCATATGTTTTTTTCTGTTTTGGACAGCTCAATCTAACGTGTAAATGTAAGACGTGGTTTTGCAATGAATTCTGAGATATCTACCCCTGTTTCAGGTACCATTGTCTTAAACAAAAGACGGTAACCTTCTTCTGTCAATTGATATTTTTTTATCAAGGCTGCCCTGATAACATCATAATTATCCTTGTCAGCCTCTTCTACCAAGCTTAAACTAGTCAGAGAATCACCTTTCAGTATCTCTGATAACTGATTAGCATATTGTGATCTATCCACATTATGTGTTCGACAATAACGTTCAAACCTATCTAGGTAAAATGTTATATCGTCACTGGACGGATTGAAGGCTGGTAGCTTGACCTTGTAAGTAAAAGGTTTACCACTACTACCAGATGACTGATTAACATTACTCATATTTGTCAATTTCAATTTTTCTAACTCAAATGCTAAGAGTTTTTCCTCATGTTCCATTTTTGCCTTTCTCTCCTCAGCTTCTAGTCTTTTATTTTCAGCTTCTCTTTGTAATCTTTTTTCTTCAGCCTCCTTGTCTAGCTGCATTTGCATCTTTTTTTCTTCAGATTCTAATCTTTTATTTTCAGCTTCTCTATTTTGTTTTTCCATTTCCATCTGGAATCTTCTTTCCTCCACCTGCATCTGCAATTTCTTTTGTTCAGCTTCCATTTCCATTTTCTTTTCTTCTGACTGTAATGCCTTGGCATATTGAGTGAGCGCAAACTCTTCCAACTTATCACCAGTCTTGCCCAGGGATTTCCCTTGCTTGATAAAGTAGTCTAAAGTCGACATAATGTCTAACAATATGTGACTAGTTACCTGAAATAATAATGCAATTTATTTCAAAGTAAATGAAAGCAAGTTTTAATAAACTTGAATAACCAGCTCACTTTATCCCAATCTCTGTGGGAGACAAGCCTTTAGTAATTTCTTGTATAATCAACTGTATAATACTAATAATAATAATAATAAACCACCAGTTGATTCTATACCACAAGTGCACTACACAGCTAATAGTGCATGATCAAATATACCTATAAATAGCATATGTCAACCAACAACATAAACAAAGGACAATCAAGAAAGACAATACAAAAACATTCGCAGAAATCAAACAAATCAAATAGGAAAACTGAAGAACAAATATCACAGAATTTGTGATGACAACTGCGAAAAAATAAACAAAACAAATGACGTCACAGTGTATAAATATAAAGGTGTATACAACTAAACGAAAGGAAGAGGAGGCGAACCGCTACAAACAAATCAAAACAAAACTAAAGAACAGAAAAAATATTACAAAAACAATGGAGGGTACAGCTCGTCACAACAAACAAAAATAGCAACAAATTGTCGCTAGCAAATTTTCAATTAAGAAAATTGCACCTACAGAACACTAATATAGACCCTCTATGACGTGGGAAATCCTATATTAGTCACCTACCCAACCAACCCGCAGAAATAAACACACAAATAATATGTAAACATAAATACATAAATCATGTAAATATAATGTGTTGCAGAGAAGGCTCAGTTATACAGTATAATGGAACAGTTTATGACGAAAACAACTGCCACTTAAATAAATGATTAATTTTGGCCTTACGTATTGTAAAGTTCAACACAATATAGAACAATACAGGAAGATCCACCGTTGAAAGTTTCTATAACAACAACATTCGAGTGGACTTCAGGATAAACTAGTAACAACCGTTAGAATTAGAAGATCCAACGCTGATGTGTATCGTTGTCTGTTCAAAGTAAACAATGACTGTTCAACTAGCGCTGACCTAGTTACTGCCTCTGCTTGACAGGTCAGGTCACGTAACGAAAATGCTGACTAGCTGACATCGACTGTAAAGTTGTACTGCTGGTGTAGGGTGTTCATGTGTGTCGTATGAGGCCACAGGAAACGATCTGGTATCAGTAGCTGACTTCTCAATACTGTCCACTGTGAAGGTTAGACCAAGAAATCTGGCCTACCACATTGATACTGGAATAATGTAGATAATGCTGGGATATTCAATAGAGGGTGTAGAATGGTCAACTCGAACCGACACAGTGTTGGGTATTCAGGTCACCTTGTCCATAAAGTATTGAGGCCCTGACAAGGAGTAATGTTGACGTTGATTGAGAGTGTAAATGTAAGTTACGCGAATGGATGGACTGTTCTGTAGAGTTGACAAGTAAACCACGCACTCACTCATTGCTAGAAGTCAATGACGTAGACTACTGTTGACGTTTTTCCTACATTTAATGTGACACACACTCTGACAGCACGGTTACAGTCACTGGAACAGGTTGGCAAAAAACATCGTATACTTGAAAAATGGTCTACAACATCAAATAGGCATTCGTATCGAATGTGCATACAACTGAACGTTAGTAGACAAGCACTCAGAGTTCTAGTTGTCTGTCATCTCAGGCCCTACCTGACTAATTGCATCAGTTAATGCTAGCAAAAATGTTTATCATCAATGGCTCCCGGACAGAACCTCTTCTGGCTAAGAATTACAGGCCGTAAATTAGTAGGCTCATATGACGACAATCTTAAACCACCAGTAATGGGTTTTTATAGTAGACAGATCTCTGTATCATCATCAGATAATAAGGGCATCCCTGTTCTCTGATCGATAATCCGCTAGACAAAAGCGGGGTCCAAAATGGCTCTATCTTGGGTGAGCTTCGCTCACACCAAAGATGAATAATGATGCATAATTAAAGGCTCTGTTCATTACACAAATGTTCATGTTGGGCTCTGCATATCCTATAATAAATAATGCTGCGTATATCAAATATTTAGTGCTGCTAGGAAACATGTCGTTTTATATAGTCAATCAATCACATGGGCAGACGATAGCACGCCTGCACATCTAGGCATATCGAGAGTTCAGAAAATGTCTTCTTTACCTTAGTCCTAGAAAAATCACACTAGCAAATAGCACACGCCATCTCTTGGCGTAAAGAATAAAACACTGGGGAGAATCACCGACATAATAGTCATACAGAGAAACTATCTCATTCCCCAGAATTAACCACAGAGACCAAAACTCGGACTTCTGTCCGTACAGCATTCAGCAAAACCCACATGACGGAAGTCTCTGTCGACAACCTAAATTCGACACATGCGCAGAAGCGCGTGACCCCAGAGTTCAACTCAAGATGGGCCGACGTTTTAGACATAACAAAGATACAAAGATATAAGACCAAATCGGCTTAAATAGTCAAGGAATAAACATTAACTCGGGTTATAAACATTCCAAGCAAGACCAATCTGTTCTGGCCATACAAGAAGACAACCCGACGTAAATCTAATATTCATACGCCAGGTTAAGACCCAAGAGAAGATAACAAACATAACAAAATATAACATCAAACCAATCAAGGGTTATGTACCTTTGACTATCAAATAAGTACCTTTGACTATTACATAAAGTGTTCCATCAGACAGATAGATATTACTTTAAACTTGTATTGCCTACCAAAGAATCTGTGCGTAACACCGACCATGGGAATTAAAAGTGCCAGAAACTGATCAAAGATCATAAATAAATCTAACGACATAATCTCAGCAAAGAGTAAAACACTAGAGTACATAGAACGGTACATAAATAATAGCCTAACTATATATATATATATATATATATATATATATATATATATATATATATATATATATATATAAATATATATATATATATATTAGATGAGTCAAAAGATGAAGAAGGACAATTAGGAGCAGGAATAACAATACCACAGGTAGGAAGGTCGGAGATCAAGAGCCAAGTGAAGATAACTATAAACGAGAAATGGAAGACAACATGGAAGAAAAGTAGAAAAGGCAGACACGTGTCCAAACTGCTGAAAGAACCAACAAGGACGTGCCAGGTCAGAGAAGAATTAAAGATACCATCGAACAAAAAACTGTGGCGTCTCCGTCTCGGTGCAGCATACTTTATGGTAGTAGAACCACACTGCCAAGAATGTCAGGAAGAGAATGACATAGACCACTACCTGATCCACTGTAAAAAGTATGAACAACAAAGGCTTGAATTAAAAACTTACTATAGAAATCACAATAAAGACTTAACAGGTGATAAGCTTTTAAGTATAGATGCCCCAAGAGATGCCCAATCAATACTTAAAAGATATATATATATATATATATATATATATATATATATACATATATATATATATATATATATATATATATATATCTATATATATATATATATATATATATATATATATATATATATATATATATATATACTGCTCAAAAAAAGTTAAAGGCCACTTTCAATTTTTAGGTCATTTCAACTATGCTGTTTTTTAAAAAAAGCTGAACACTCAGTCAAAAAAGTTTTGCTGCATTTTGTTGCATGCTTAAACAATGTTTGTTAATCTGACAATAAATCAAATCTGTGTTACGTGTGTGTACCTCCAAGGTCAATCAAATGCACGTGGTGGAAAGGGAAATAATGCATGTTTGAAAATGCTTCCTATGGCAAAGCCTGTTGATAATATTGCTTAAATTTGCTTTTCACGTGCAAGTCGTAACTATAGTGAACACATTTCACCCACTTTTCGGAAGGAACGGGCAATGGGTATGTTTGTAACATTTACCATGTGTATGGGGAACGTCGAAGCATCCCAGAGCTAATGGCCACTTTTTATTCTACCCGGCAAGGTACAAGGGAGTCTCTTTGCGAATTCTCCCATCGCATCCACGAGGTGTTCGAAAGTGCGGTAAGGGGCACAAAAACAAAATAAACGTCACTCCTTTGGAGCCATCCTTTCTTCTTGACCAGTTTGCTGCTTGTCTGAGAGATGACCTACTAAGAAAGTTTTGCAAAGGAAATGATTCTTACAGCATCGTTTATGTCGGTGAGGGACTATGCCCTACGGTTTTTAGAGACTGTACACGCTCCTGGGGCTGGTGTGCCAGTGTCGGAGTAGTAAATACCGTGACGGTACCAGATACACATGCATTAAACGCAGAAGTAGAGCGGCTGAGAGCACAGGTGGCTCAATTAGAGGCTAAAATGGATGCGATGACTCGGGAGCAGGGGGGACGTACCAGGACAGTTCGTTGTTTTAGATGCAGAGAACTAGGCCACGTACATAATCGATGTCCACAGGTATAAACTAGACCCCTCTGCGGCTGGGAGTCAGGTTACAAAAGGGAAGCAGAATGACTCAAAGATAAAGATGGTTGGTGGTCGACCGGAGTGTGGGGTACTTATTGCAGGGAAGAAAGTCAAAGGCGGCCAGGAATGTAAGGGTAGCAGGAGGCGACCCAGGGCACATAGGAAGCCTAGGAAAATAAGATGCTTTAACTGTGGAGACTTTTCCAACCACATGGCAGCACGTTGTCCCCCAGGGCCCGCTTCCTATGCGATGTTTTCATTGTAAGTCCCCAGGCCATTTGATATCGGTTTGTTCATCAAAGAGCGCCCTTACTAAACGTACAACCACCTCTAGATTGCCGTCATAGTGCAAGCCAAGAGATGGCCGTATCCACAGTCACCTAAGGGCGCCAAAAAAAGTGGTCGACATTTAGAGGAGGAGACTCATCTAAAACTCGTTGAAGGACACGTTTCCAGGCTACGAGGGGCGCACGTAAGAGCAGAGGCGATGTTGCAGAATTTTACAGCAGTCCGGAAAGAGAGATGTGACAAGGTTTCGGGTTCTAGTGCACTACAGGTTGAAGAATTGGTGAGGAAAAGATTGCACTACGCTGAGAGATCCAAAGTTCGTGACATGTGGTCAGAAGAGGAGTACATTGTTATTCGTGCTTCCACAATGTCAGGGGGTCCATATGTCATCCAACAAACAGATAGAGCGAGTCCGAGCATTAGAGTCACTGGTAATGAACTGAGACGAAGTGAAGGCAAAGATGATTCTCCAGATTTGGTAGATACGACTGAAGCGCCAAGTTTAGTGCAGTGGTCGGGACGACAACAAAATCAGGCGGGGAATATGTGACCGCGCCATCTTATCAGCCATATTGTCTACGGGGTTCACCCATCTTGGCAGCCATATTGTCTCTGTGGTTTAGTGCCTTTTCACCACGTTAACTACAAGAAGCAGATTTAATACAAGGCCACAATAAAGCCTATAAATTAGTTGTGTTTTATATTTGTGTTTTTCGCTATTTATAGAGAGCAAAAACCGCGTGTGTTATTTGCGTGGCGCAATTACTACTCGCAGCGGATTAAGTTGAGTGATTAGCCTAGATCTTATAAATGAGATAGCGAGCGGGCTAACAGGCCGTTTTGAAGATTCAGTCCAGACAAGAGAAAACGAAGATACTAGACGCCCTGTGTAGCTAGAACTGAGACATGACACGTTAGTTTGATTTAAAAGCAGATTAGCTTATTTTCTAGTAAAATTACCATTATTTCCCTGTAGCTTTAGAATTATATTGAGCGTATCTGTTTTAATGGTTTAATGAAATAAATAGATTGATGTGTTTCCAGGACCTGATAATTTAGTCTTGAAATATAAATGAGTGATAGATTTAGGGATAGGTTTTATTAGGTACGCAAAGCCCAAATCACATATGTGAAAGTTTAAGAACGATTATTTCAGTTCATCAGAAAGGCAAATATAGTATGAAACTATTTCATACTTGAAACCAGGCAGAGAAGCGATCTATTACTTAAATTTTGATGATATTAGCTATTATCAGATGGCAGCCTGGGGGCCACGCGGTGATGACTTTAGTTCCAGTTTTGTTAAAGTTAAGAATAATTATATTTTATTCTTTAATGTAAGAGCATTTAAGTGTATTTCACGATAGCCTACTTATCATAATTCTACGGTTTATCTTTAGTAGTTACTTTGAAGTGAGAATAGCCATTTAGATTTCTGGTGAGAATAGAGCCACTCCTTGTGCGTAAGGCACGTTGAGACAGGTGTGTCTCTGTTTGCTCCTGGTGGAGCATGGAAACACCAATGCGGCTGGTGTCCACCACAAGCCATAAGAATCATTTTTATGCTATTACAGTGGTTGTTTCTGTAACAAATGTGTTTCATTTGATGAGTCCCCCATCTCATCAGGGGTCATATATGACACGCTTGTGGCCAGGCGCACCAGTCGTCACTTTCGACATGTTCAGAGTACAGGACCGAGTATTGATGTGGGTTGGTTGAGAGGGTAGTAGTTTATTATCATTATTGAGAGTATTTGTTGTACATGTAGTTGAAGAATATTATTTTATGTCCAGTTGTTTATTATTTAATGATTGTTATGTGAAGAATTGTTTGTGATAGCACGTGGGCTTACTTGAAGATATATATTTCTCTTCTCCGCTCCTGAGGGAGCAGGGGGCCCCAGTGTGGTTTGCCTCCGCATGAAGCATTCAGATGCCCTTGCAGTAGTGGTATCGGTAGCAACCTGTATTACACGGTGAGATTGCCAGCCCTCATGCACAACACTATACTAGTATCGCTAGACGACATGCATGAGTGTGTGTGTGTGAGATAGTTGAGTGTGTGCTCTTGCAGTAGTGGTTTCGGTAGCAACCGATGTTACGTGGTGAGACTGCCAGCCGCATGCACAACACCAGACTAGTCTCATTGGGCGATATGGCATGAGTGTGTGAGATAGTTGAGGGGGGGGGGGGGGGGGGGGGGGGGGGGGGGGGGGGGGGGGGGGGGGGGGGGGGGGGGGGGGGGGGGGGGGGGGGGGGGGGGGGGGGGGGGGGGGGGGTGGTATCAGGTGGGCGCATGTTTTGTCTATGGTAAGTGCTATTATCTATGCCATTGATTTTCACTTAGACATTGTTTTATATATTGTTTCTTTCAGAAAGTCTATGAACACTGTCTGGGTGTTCGGTAGTATTAAATGTTGATCCGTATAAGGATTTGTGTGTTGCTTGAATTGTTAAGTCTGCTGCTGAGAGGGTTGCAAGCAAGCTATAATTGCAACCCCTGTCAAACGATCCTTAATAAATTTTCTTAGTGCATGGGTCTTGGGTGTGAGGTAGCCACATCGACATAAGTTCACCGCCACCACACCTAGCCCCTGTCACAGGTCCAAAGCATAGCTGTTCTTGTGATGGCATCAGGGTCTCTTCTGAGGACATGGCCAACCCAGCTCCAGCGTGTGCCAGGTATGATGGTGTGCATGTCCTCTTGCTTGCTCCGAGTAAGCAGATCTTGGTTGGTGATGGTATTCGGCCAAAAGATTCGGAGAATTTTTCTTAGGCATGTTGTGTGAAAAGAGGACAATTTCGACGTTTCCTTCTCTGTAACTCTCCAGCATTCTGCACCATAGAGAAGCACAGAAAGCACACAGCTCTGATATAATCTTAATTTTGTGCTTGTGCTGTATTGAGAGGACTTCCAGATGTTGTTTGGGCTAAAAATGCTGTTCTTGCCTTATCCGCTCTGATGTTGATGTCTTTGCCTGCCCCGCCGTCTGGTGTTACTATGCATCCTAGGTATGTGAAGGTGTCTGTCTGTACCAGTTGCTGATTCCTTACTGATATGGGCTCAGGGTTGCTCACATTGAGCGTCATGACCTCTGACTTCTTTAAATTGATGTTCAAGCCCACCTGCGGCTAAACTTATTAAGTCTATCCGTTTTTTCCTGGATGTGTTGATGTGAATGTAAAGGCCTGGTGGCTCCAGTTATATAACTGACTTACACAGTTATTTATTTGACTTTCATCTGTTAGAAGTTATATGTATTGTAAGAACAGCATCAGACCTTCACATTCCCAGCCACTATATATTTACATTTGTTCGTGTTTAAATACTGTTTGACTATATTATGCAGCTCCCTAGGTCTGTCTATTCTTAACACCGCTTCTATATTTGTGGGTAAATTTGATGCTTGCAAATTGACCGACCGTGGTACCTATGCTGAGCTTTTCTCACCTCGCTAAAACGAGGCAAAACAACTTAAAAAAAAAACAACACATCAATAGGTAAACATTAACATGTATACACTAAAAAGTAATAAAATACTTATAAACTAACTTGCATTCATATAGTTGTAATTTTATATTTTTTTACATCTCATAGAAGCAAATAAACATTTGAGAAAATGTGTTAAAAATGTATTTAAACTTAACTTTTTACCATAAGGTGTCTTCAAATTAAATTGTTACATATATTTTAACATATAGTTAACCATTGACGAAAACAACTAAATTGGAATTAGCCTACAGACAATCTCCAGTCGGTCTTCTCCATTTGTTTTTTGGTATACCCTTGACCTTCTTACTCTGGGTATTCCAGAACAAGGACTACCTTGTAATGCTGTGATCAGGTTTCTGAATGTGTGTCCTATCCATTGCCAAAACTAAGTCCTGCTGATGAGTGTGAGTGTGCGTGCGTGCGTGTGTGTGTGTGTGGTGTGTGTGTGTGTGTGTGTGTTAACACCACTATTCATAAATATCCTACACGTAACTTAGATTGTAAAATACTTACTACTTACTTAGTCGTTCCCCTTCTACCGTGAGGTGTAGAGGTTTGGAAGAGAGAGAGCGCCAGACTATCCTATCGGCTGTCTTCCTCCTGGCCTGGTTCCATTCTAGTCCTCGATCCTTCAAAGATTGTCTAATGTTGTCCTCCCAGCGGACTCTGGGTCGTCCTCGGGGTCTGGATCCTTGGCTCTTTGTTTCCCATGCTTGTCGTGGTATCCGATCTTCTCCCATTCTGCAGACATGGCCAAATCATCTTAATTGGGACTGTTCTAGATTGTAAATAATACAACATGTCTTTATTAATTATTACAGTATCCAAGGAACATGTCTGATTAAAAAAAAAACATTTTAAGTCAAATGTTGTGAACATACATTACATGTAAGCGCTGAAATACAAATGAGTGCCATATACAATGTATGATCTTTGAAAATAACAGTCAAATGGATATATGAACTAGAAAAACACAATTTGAATTAATGTCCTTTTAATAAATATAATTGATTATCCTACTTTGGATAATGGGATTACACCCCTTTGTATAAAATAGTTTAATGAAATAAATTTACAAAATTATAATGAAATAGACCGAATCTACAATATATCTTACTGTAAGAACGCGTTATTTAAAAACAGTAGTAAGATTTGAGGAAGAAAAATATAGTTTTTAAGTTTTTCTTTATACATTAATGTAAATAATTTAATTTATTATAAGATTTAAACGCTATTCTGGCATCTTACATCAGTGCTGGACGTTATGCAATTTTCTTTGAAAGGTAATAGTCTTTTGTCAATATCTTAAAGTGTTCCATTCGTTAATGGAACACGAACGATTTTTTTACGGCGTAACTGCCTTANATAAAATCGTTTGCCACAGCTGGGTATTTTGTGTTTTATTTACTAGATCTGTGTTTAGGCTTCCATCTGGGTTTCTGGGATATTATTTTTCCAAATAACGCTGCGGCTAGGGGGGGTGTGGGCTATGTAACCCAAAAGCCATGGGGGGGGGAGTCACCGCAACTTCGGCCTTTGGCTTGGATCGGGGGGGGGGCGGGGGGGGTGTAGGGGGGGGGGGGGCCTTTGGCTAGGATCATGTGTTCTAGGGGGGACAGTATTTGACATTCATGTCATGAGGGTGGTACCTTGTGTGTGAACATAGAAGACCACTACAATGAACACATGGTGTCATTTGGTCTTCGTGTGTTGGGACATGTGTTCTTGACCCAGAGCGGGTTTGGGTGGGGACAATGCGACCCTCATGCGAGGAAAAAATATGCGACCTCAAAAGCGAGGAAAAAAAAAAACAAAAAAAAAAAAACTTAACATTGAAATGTTGCCACAGCTGGTATTTTTTTTTTATTTACTAGATCTGTGTATTTTGGCTTCCGTGCTTCGTACGTGGGTATTATTTTTTCCAAAATAACGTGCGATAAAACCAAAAGCCTAAGTATTCGGCACTTTGGCTTGGCGATTCATGTGTCTTGGAATCACACGGGGGTACACTGTAGTATTTGGACATTCATGTCATTAGAGGTACGGTGTGTATGCCTAAAGTGAGAACACAGAGGATCAACTACAATGACACTGCTGTTGTGTCATTGGGATCTACTTATTCTTGTGTTGGGAGCAGTTTGGTCTTGACCAGGGACGGGTATGGGTGGGGCAAATGCAACTCATGCGAGGAAAAAATATACAACCTCATGCGAGGAAAATAAAATAAAAAAAATAAAAAAAAATAAGTGGAATATAAAATGATTTTTTGACGGCGTAACTGCTTCTTACCATAAAATGTTGCCAAGATGGGTATTTTTTATTTATATTTACTAGATCTGTGTAGTTTTGGCTTCCATTATGGGTATCTGGGACTATTATTTTTCAAATACTGCATGTTAATCTGGTTTATTTGTACTATGGTCATTTACAATGTATGTATATTCTGTGCACTGGCGATTATATTTATATATTATAATTAAATATGTAAAATATTATGTGTTATATATTTTTTTTCCATAAAATTTATTTCTTGTTTTTAACACACCAAAAATGAAAATAGAAAGCTGTTAGGGGGCCCCCTTAAAGT
>JAMPIV010019437.1:335000-555036 GCA_024509875.1 Oreohelix idahoensis | reverse complement strand
CGGATTATGTAGGATGGGACGACATGACACCCATTTGTTAAAGACTTATGGTCCTCCTTCAAGAGCTGGACGGTAATGATAATAATAATGGTAATGAAGTAAGTAGCTGCATTTTAAAAAAACATCCCGATTCGCAGTACGGTGACTACAGATCCTTCAGGTGAAGTACAGAAGGATTCAAATGGTATGATAAGGTTACCAATGTGAAACTGATGACAAGAACCAGACAATTGCCAGTGGAACAAGAAATAAGAAGACTATGCTGGAGATGGATAAGTAAGACACACATTGAGAAAATCAGTTGATAGACTGTGTCGTGAATTATTCTAATCCCCATATATAAATTAAAACGTAAATGCAAAGCCTAACAAATAAATTTAATAAAAGGAAAGAAGAATGGTAAAGAACAGTGCTGTCACAATGCCTGTACTCGAAATCCCCCTTGTTTTCTACTTCGTCTGCAAATTGTAACGCTTTCACGTTGATAGTAAAAGCCTACTGTATTATTACCCGCTTTCTTCAATAAAACGTGTACTGTATTTCTTGGAAAAACCTTGAGATACGCAAGCTGATCAATGACCTAAATTTAATATTTCATTCATTCCATTTTATACACGGCGTAACTAAAAGACAGATGGACTAAAGGATAGAGAGAAGGGAGAGGCAGAAAGCAGGGACACGTGCAACACTAAACACGCGTCGCGCGATACACAATTGCTGCCATCACGCGTGTAAGGCCACATGCACTAACTTTATTTCAAATCGACAGTGATAAAATTCACTACCCATACCAGAGTTAGGTTTTAAAATCCTGAAAAACGCTTATTGGGAAAGATGACATTAGATGGGTTTACGTTTGAAAACATGACAGTACCCAGACACCACATGGGGATTGAAGTGAACAGGAGGTGGTAGAAAATGCACATTTTGAACGCAGCCACCTAGCTCCCTTAAATTCGTATATTTGGGTTCCTTAGGGTTTGCTGACAAAGAATATGTAAAACGTTACGCAAATAGTCTAGGAATTACCAAGTTATGGCCAAAATAAAATAGTGGGGGTGCCTGACAGCATGAAATCATTTCTGCTCATAAAATTTTTTTATAACGTGTTTGAAAAAACATTACGTTACGGAAATAGCCTACCATGTTAACTCCTATTTGATTGGAGCGCAACAAATGAAAGACTAAACACGATTGGTCGGACTATAAATACTATCTTGTGTTGTCAGGGGAAACGTGAGAAAGGGGTACTTTTTTGAAAAGATGTGTAGACATGGTTTGATTGGGTAGAGCTACGAATATACTCAATTCAGAGCGTCTGTTCATTGCCACATCTTGTAATAAACCTACTAAGAAACAGTACGTTGAGCACCAGTGTATATTTTTTATAAAATAAAGCCTGGGACATCGGCAGATCGGAGTTGTGCTATATTCATTGCCAGTCAACGAAACTGTTTATTATTATTTCCATGAATTGTGGGACCGTGGTCTTAAAGTTATTGAGCAGCACCTGGTCAGAGCTTTGTTGAAGCCAGAGGTGGACAGCATACTCCTTGGTCCATATAGCAACCAGTGGGGTGGCTCCAGAACTCATTAAAGTAATCGAACAGAGGAGTCTTTTACTGCAGTCATCACGCAAGATAAGAGAGTGTGGCCATGGAGCTCAACATTATGTACCCCCATCTTAAAATGACATTATAAACTAAAATTAAGAGGGGAATTTAATTGTTTTAATACCAGGAACTGAGAACATCTCCAATACTAGTTCCAATAGAAACAAACTATTGAAGTCATGATGACAAATACCAACAGAGCTTGAACAAAACAAAACCAGTATTACCTCATATTAATACTACACAACTGACACACATAGGATACCATTAATAATATATGTCACTACAATAATCATATTAATAAATTCTGTACATATAACTTGTAATTAAAATTGATTGTGATTCCTGGTTCCCTTTGTATTTGAATCAGGACACATATACATTCATGACAGCACTGAATACATATTGTTATTTGAAAAGTTATCAGTGACTCCTTTAAGATATCCTCTTAGAGTGTTATATGTAGGTGAGTGTCACAGTGTTGTCAAGTGTGGAGGAATAAATTAAATTGTTTATCTGTCTGTTGTTGTTATGACTTACACTTCATCATACACATACCCTAGACATATAACGTAGTCATCACACTATTCCAGAATAATTCTGACTGAGGTATACATATGTGGCAGTAAGTAAGGTTATCTATAATACACTACTCTTATTAGATATAGATACCTTCACAGCTGATCTCAGTCAGTACACTAAGTCCCCTATAAATATTTATAACATCCCACTTTACCACAGACTGGCAAGACAGTCACTGTTCAGGAATCGCCAGGGAAAAAGAGGCTGAGGTAGACCAAAAAAGAAAAACTCATGGAGAAGAGAACTGGAGACAGAAGTGAAAATGATGAGGACTACATGGACAAAAACTTGAGCTGATGGTGATGGCACATGTCAGAAGGTCATGGCGTGTGTTACTTGAAGGCCTATGCTTCTTGCGGAGCTAATGGGTGTTGACTGAGTACGCTGATTACAGTTACTGAGCCCAATTATATAAGGAGTGCCCCACTTTGTGCCCAGGGCCTCCTTACATTATAGTTACGCCCTCGTACACTAACATAGCTGATTAAAACACAAGTGCAAATTTCATATAAAAACAAACATCGGAGCCGAGCTGTGGTGTCAATCTGTATTGTAATGAGTAATATCACAGAAATTTATTTTTTAATAAATGCACTCCTGATTGATCTAAGCAGCCCTGGAGGTGCAAGGATTACGGGTTTAATGAAGCCAGACTGGCATCTGGAAAATGTCAGGCACCACAACCGTTCAGTGCGTGTACATAATTGTATTAGTATTATCGTTTTTTCTTCCACTCCTCTTCACGTGATATGTCATTTATGTCACGCGGACGTAGTGTCATGTTGATGATTTTTTGCCCCCTCGTTTCTACTTCCTCGTGTAGAATACTTATTACCTCACAGAGCATCGTGGATTTAAAAAAAAAAAAAATCAAATTTTGCCTCGTTTTGGCGAGGCGCATCCCTTTCAATCAAGTCGGTTATATTAGGGCGCATGTCCAAATATGAAAGACCTTTAGGCCTGGTGAATAACTGGATTTTAAAGGCAACAGCGAGTGTGGAAAAAACGCTGTTAAAACAGGAAAAAGTGTTTGTGGAACAAGTGGCGAGAAGAGTACAATGGCGATGGATTGGATCATCATCATCTCAACCCGTAACCCGTCATGGGTCGTAGCGGTGCCATGGTGGAAGCATCAGCAGGCAGGGTTCACTGCTCTCTATCCTCAGCAATGCGTACAAGTGTGGAAAAACCGTGCCGTGCCCATTCTTTGATGTTATCAGCCCAGGATTTTCTTTGCCTTCCTCTTCTCCGTTTACCTTCGACTGTTCCCTGGAGGATCGTTTTCGAAAGGGAGTCATGACGAGTTACATGCCCAAACCAGGCAAGCTTTTGACGTTTCACTACTGACAAAAGTGGTTCTGGTGGCTTGTATACGAGTTTATTTTCTCTCTAAAATAGACATTTGTTTTGTGCTTTTTATAGCAAATGCACAAAATTCTTCTATAACATTTGTACTCGAAAGTCTGAATCCTTCGCTCCGTATCTGCAGTGAGAGTCCAGCCCACACACCCATACAAGAGAATAGATAATACAAGTGAATTTTATAATTTGATGGATTGGATACACAATAAGAAAAGATATTGATAGCATTACCAAGCAGTTCTTGGTCTTGAATGTCCAGGCACAAGAGGCACAGAGGGAGACAGAAGAATACACGGAGAAGAGAACTGGAGACAGAAGAATAAACGGAGACGAGAACTGGAGACAGAAGAATAAACGGAGAAGAGAACTGGAGACAGAAGAAAAAAAGTAAGAAGAGAACTGGAGACAGAAGAATAAACGGAGAAGAGAACTGGAGACAGAAGAATAAACGGAGAAGAGAACTGGAGACAGAAGAATAAACGGAGAAGAGAACTGGAGACAGAAGAATACATGGAGAAGAGAACTGGAGACAGAAGAATACACGGAGAAGAGAACTGGAGAAAGAAGAATAAACGGAGAAGAGAACTGGAGATAGAAGAATACACGGAGAAGAGAACTGGAGACAGAAGAATACACGGAAAAGAGAACTGGAGACAGAGGAATACACGGAGAAGAGAACTGGAGACAGAAGAATACACGGAGAAGAGAACTGGAGATAGAAGAATACACGGAGAAGAGAACTGGAGACAGAAGAATACACGGAGAAGAGAACTGGAGACAGAAGAATAAACGGAGAAGAGAACTGGAGACAGAAGAATACATGGAGAAGAGAACTGGAGACAGAAGAATACACGGAGAAGAGAACTGGAGAAAGAAGAATAAACGGAGAAGAGAACTGGAGACAGAAGAATACACGGAGAAGAGAACTGGAGATAGAAGAATACACGGAGAAGAGAACTGGAGACAGAAGAATACACGGAGAAGAGAACTGGAGATAGAAGAATACACGGAGAAGAGAACTGGAGACAAAAGAATGCATGGAGAAGAGAACTGGAGATAGAAGAATACACGGAGAAGAGAACTGGAGATAGAAGAATACACGGAGAAGAGAACTGGAGACAGAAGAATACACGGAGAAGAGAACTGGAGATAGAAGAATACACGGAGAAGAGAACTGGAGACAAAAGAATGCATGGAGAAGAGAACTGGAGATAGAAGAATACACGGAGAAGAGAACTGGAGATAGAAGAATACACGGAGAAGAGAACTGGAGACAGAAGAATACACGGAAAAGAGAACTGGAGACAGAGGAATACACGGAGAAGAGAACTGGAGACAGAAGAATACACGGAGAAGAGAACTGGAGACAGAAGAATACACGGAGAAGAGAACTGGAGACAGAATAATACACGGAGAAGAGAACTGGAGATAGAAGAATACACGGAGAAGAGAACTGGATACAGAAGAATACATGGAGAAGAGAACTAAGAACTGGAGACAGAAGAATACAAGGAGAAGAGAACTAAGAACTGGAGACAGAAGAATACACGGAGAAGAGAACTGAGAACTGCAAACAGAAGAATACACAGAGAAGAGAACTGGAGACAGAAGAATACACGGAGAAGAGAACGGGAGATAGAAGAATACACGGAGAAGAGAACTGAGAACTGCAAACAGAGGAATACACGGAGAAGAGAACTGGAGACAGAAGAATACACGGAGAAGAGAACTAAGAACTGGAGACAGAAGAATACAAGGAGAAGAGAACTAAGAACTGGAGACAGAAGAATACACGGAGAAGAGAATTGAGAACTGGAAATAGAAGAATAAAGGAAAAGAGAACTGGAGACAGAAGAATACACGGAGAAGAGAACTGGAGACAGAAGAATAAACGGAGAAGAGAACTGGAGACAGAAGAATACACGGAGAAGAGAACTGGAGACAGAAGAATACATGGAGAAGAGAACTGGAGACAGAAGAATATACGGAGAAGAGAATTGAGAACTGGAAATAGAAGAATATACGGAGAAGAGAACTGGAAATAAAAGAATATACGGAGAAAAGAACTGGAGACAGAAAAATATACGGAGAAGAGAACTGGAGACAGAAGAATACACGGAGAAGAGAACTGGAGACAGAAGAATACACGGAGAAGAGAACTGGAGATAGAAGAATACACGGAGAAGAGAACTGGAGACAGAAGAATACACGGAGAAGAGAACTGGAGACAGAAGAATACACGGAGAAGAAAACTGGAGACAGAAGAATATACGGAGAAGAGAACTGGAGACAGAAGAATACACGGAGAAGAGAACTGGAGATAGAAGAATACACGGAGAAGAGAACTGAGAACTGGAGATAGAAGAATACACGGAGAAGAGAACTGAGAACTGGAGATAGAAGAATACACGGAGAAGAGAACTGAGAACTGGAGATAGAAGAATACCCGGAGAAGAGAACTGAGAATTGGAGACAGAAGAATACACGAAGAAGAGAATTGAGAACTGGAAATAGAAGAATACACGGAGAAGAGAACTGGAGACAGAAGAATACACGGAGAAGAGAACTGGAGACAGAAGAATAAACGGAGAAGAGAACTGGAGACAGAAGAATACACGGAGAAGAGAACTGGAGACAGAAGAATACACGGAGAAGAGAACTGGAGACAGAAGAATATACGGAGAAGAGAATTGAGAACTGGAAATAGAAGAATATACGGAGAAGAGAACTGGAAATAAAAGAATATACGGAGAAGAGAACTGGAGATAGAAGAATACACGGAGAAGAGAACTGGAGACAGAAGAATATACGGAGAAGAGAACTGGAGACAGAAGAATACACGGAGAAGAGAACTGGAGACAGAAGAATACACGGAGAAGAGAACTGGAGATAGAAGAATACACGGAGAAGAGAACTGGAGACAGAAGAATACACGGAGAAGAGAACTGGAGACAGAAGAATACACGGAGAAGAAAACTGGAGACAGAAGAATGCACGGAGAAGAGAACTGGAGACAGAAGAATACACGGAGAAGAGAACTGGAGACAGAAGAATACACAGAGAAGAGAACTGGAGATAGAAGAATATACAGAGAAGAGAACTGGAGACAGAAGAATATACAGAGAAGAGAACTGGAGACAGAAGAATACACGGAGAAGAGAACTGGAGACAGAAGAACACACGGAGAAGAGAACTGGAGACAGAAGAACATACGGAGAAGAGAACTGGAGACAGAAGAACACACGGAGAAGAGAACTGGAGACAGAAGAATACACGGAGAAGAGAACTGGAGACAGAAGAATACACGGAGAAGAGAACTGGAGACAGAAGAATATACGGAGAAGAGAACTGGAGACAGAAGAATACACGGAGAAGAGAACTGGAGACAGAAGAATACACGGAGAAGAGAACTGGAGATAGAAGAATACACGGAGAAGAGAACTGGAGACAGAAGAATACACGGAGAAGAGAACTGGAGACAGAAGAATACACGGAGAAGAGAACTGGAGATAGAAGAATACACGGAGAAGAGAACTGGAGACAGAAGAATATACAGAGAAGAGAACTGGAGACAGAAGAATACACGGAGAAGAGAACTGGAGATAGAAGAATACACGGAGAAGAGAACTGGAGACAGAAGAATATACGGAGAAGAGAACTGGAGACAGAAGAATACACGGAGAAGAGAACTGGAGACAGAAGAATACACGGAGAAGAGAACTGGAGATAGAAGAATACACGGAGAAGAGAACTGGAGACAGAAGAATACACGGAGAAGAGAACTGGAGACAGAAGAATACACGGAGAAGAGAACTGGAGACAGAAGAATATACGGAGAAGAGAACTGGAGACAGAAGAATACACGGAGAAGAGAACTGGAGACAGAAGAATACACGGAGAAGAGAACTGGAGACAGAAGAATACACGGAGAAGAGAACTGGAGACAGAAGAATAAACGGAGAAGAGAACTGGAGACAGAAGAATACACGGAGAAGAGAACTGGAGATAGAAGAATATACGGAGAAGAGAACTGGAGATAGAAGAATACACGGAGAAGAGAACTGGAGACAGAAGAATACACGGAGAAGAGAAATGGAGACAGACATGAAAATGATGAGGAAGACATGGAAACACAATGAGCAGATGGCTGTCGTGGAATATTCTAATCCACATATATAAATTATAAGGTAAATATAAAGCCTAACAAATAAATTCTAATAAAGAAAAGAGCAATGGTAAAATAACAGTGCTGTCACAAAGAATGTACTCGAAATCCCCCTTGTTTTCTGCTTCGTCTGCAAATTGTAACGCTTTCACGTTGATAGTAAAAGCTTACTATATTATTACCCGCTTTCTTCAATGAAACGTGTGCTGTATTTCTTGGAAAAACATTTGAGATACGCAAGCTGAACAATGACCTAATTTTAATATTTCATTCATTCCATTTTATACACAGCGTAACTAAAGACAGATGGACTAAAGGATAGAGAAAAGGGAGAGGCAAAAAGCCGAACTCGTGCAACACTAAACACGCGTCGCGCGATATACAATTACTACTATCACGCGTGTAAGGCCACATGCACTAACTTTTTCAGACGGACAGTGATAAATTCACTACCCTTCCCAGAGTTAGGTTTTAAAAAACCTGGGAAACGCTTATTAGAAAAGATAACATTATATGGGTTTACGTTTGAAAACATTACAGTACCCAGACAGCACATCTTCGAAACAGGAGGTAGAAGAAATTGCATATTTTGAACGCAGCCACTTAGCTCTATTAAATATATATATTTGGGTTCCTTAGGGTTTGCTGACAAAGAATATGTACAACGTTATGCAAATAGTCTAGGAATTAACAAGTTATAGCCAAAATAAAATGATGGTGCTGTCAGACAACACCCAAAATCAGAATCGCTCAGTGGTAGATTTTTTTACACCACCATTGTACGGGAAATGGGCCACAAGTTACATTTGAACTGATTGGCTGGAATGATATGTAAGGCTAAACACGATTAGTCGGGCTATAAATACTATCTTTGGTTGTTAGGGGAGACGTAGGAAGTTAAAAATTTTTCAAACACTTGTCGAAACGTGGCTCCATTGGCCAGACTCGCTGATATACTCACTTAGGAGCGTTAGTTCGAGACCACTAGTCAAATAAGCTTGATAAAGCAACAGTGCGTTGAAGCCAGCTCATATTTTTGCTAAATAAAAGCCTGGAACATAAGCAGATGGGAATTTGTGCCAGTAGTTGTGCCAGAATTCATTGCTAATCAACGTATCTGTGTTTGTTTCCATGAATTGTGGTAAGCTTGAAACATTCAGTATCTTTTAATGAAAATTGAATGTGAATTGTTAATTTATGCCTGTATATATGTGTAGTTCAGTAGCAAACATGATGTAAAGCCTATAATGCTCCAGCCTGAACAGAAGGTGTCGGAGGAAAGTAAAACTGCATGGAATGGCCAAACAGTACACTGACACCTAGATTATTGATTAGACAGAAATAATGCTGGAAGTGCAGAGGCGTAGTAACCATTAAGGAGGTAAATACTGGTATAAAGTATTTCAGATGAAACTGACAGTTGGCCTAACGCTCTGAACTCAATGTTTGTGATGTATTGTGCTCAGTGTAAAAAGAGAGTATAAATTAGTATGAAGTAGAAGGTACATCCTTCTTGTTTTCAGGGACCGTGGTCTTGATGGTATTGAGCAGCACCTGGTCAGAGCTTTGCTGAATCCAGAGTCGGACAGCATACTCCTTGGTCCATTTAGCTATCAGTGAGGTGTCTCCAGAGCCCAGGGGAGAAATCGAGCAGAGGAGTCTTTTCCTGCCGCCATCACACAAGATAAGCTGATGTGGCCAGCTGAGCTCAAAATTATGTACCCCCAGCTTAAAATGACCTTGTAAAAATAACATTAAGAGGGGAATTAAATTGTTTTAATATCAGGAACTGAGAACATCTCCAATACTAGTCCCAATAAAAACAAACTATTGAAGTCATGATGACAAATACCAACAGAGCTTGAACAAAACAAAACCAGTATTACCTCATATTACTACTACACAACTGACACACATAGGATACTTTTAATAATATATGTCATTACCATATTCATATTGATAAATTCTGTACATATAACTTGTAAGTAAAATTGATTGTGATTCCTGGTTCCCTTTGTATTTGAATCAGGACACATATTCATTCATAACAGCAATGAATACATATTGTTATTTGAAAAGTTATCAGTGACTCCTTTAAGATATCCTTTAGAGTGTTATATGTATGTGAGTGTCACAGTGTTGTCAAGTGTGGTGGAATAAATTAAATTGTTTATCTGTCTGTTGTTGTTATGACTTACACTTCATCATACACATACCCTAGACATACAACGTAGTCATCACACTATTCCAGAATAATTCTGACTGAGGTATACATATGTGGCAGCAAGTAAGGTTATATACAATACACTACTCTTATTAGATATATATACCTTCACAGCTGATCTCAGTCAGTACACTAAGTTCCCTATACATATTTATAACATCCCACTTCACCACAATGGCAAAGGACAAGAAGACTTGGTATGGGTTTAGTCAAGGCCTATGCTCCTTGGAGAGCTAAAGGTTACTGATTGGTTGATTGACAGCTAAAGAAAAGGAAATATAAAAGTATTTACAGTGAAACAAATTTTTTTAGTAGACCGCAGCCTTGTCGTAAAAAAAGTAGAATTAGATGTTTGCATATGAAGGTGTGCCCAGGCTTGCAGTAAAGGATAAAACGGGGTCCCTAAAAGTTACATATTACATTTTTTTTCTTCAATTTTATTGTATTATAAAAACAATGTTCCGTCGTGTATCATTATCATCATCATCATCACCATCATCATCATTCTTTAGCTCATCAAGGAACATAGGCCTCCAACATACCTATACCAAGTCTTCCTGTCCCGTGCCATCAGCTCGAAGTCTGTCCATATCTTCTTCAGGCCCTTCATGTCTGTCTCCAGTTCTCTTTTCCGTGTGATTGATGGTCTCTGTCTCTACCTTTATTACCCTGGGGGTTCCAGAACAAGGACTGCCTGGTAATGCTATCAACAGGTTTCCTCATTATGTGTCCCATTCATCTCTAGCGTCTTCTTCTCATTTCTTGTTTCACTGGCACTTGTCTGGTTCTTGTCATCAGTTCCACATTAGTGATCTTGTCATCAGTTCCACATTAGTGATCTTGTCATCAGTTCTACATTAGTGATCTTGTCATCAGTTCTACATTAGTGATCTTGTCATCAGTTCCGCATTAGTGACCTTGTCATCAGTTCTACATTAGTGATCTTGTCATCAGTTCTACATTAGTGATCTTGTCATCAGTTCCACATTAGTGATATTGTCATCAGGTTCACATTAGTGATCTTGTCATCAGCTCTACATTAGTGATCTTGTCTTCAGGTCCACATGAGTGATCTTGTCATCAGTTCCACACTAGTGATCTTGTCATCAGTTCCACATTAGTGATTTTGTCATCAGTTCCACATTAGTGATCTTGTCATCAGTTCCACATTAGTGATCTTGTCATCAGTTCCACATTAGTGATCTTGTCGTTCTACGCAAGCATCCATTTATGAAAGTATGTAGCTTTTTGGTTGTTGTCTTTGCAGTTCTCTATGTTTCAGAGTCACGAAATAGTACGTCGTGTATAATCAATATAATTAATTTAATTTTTAAAGTGTTGAAATTTTATTAAAAATAAATAAATAATCATAATTGGGAGTATTTCTCACGCTTTAAAGGCACAATTTCCTTACGTATTAGTTTAGTCTCTATTAGCTTTTGATTTCTTCTTGCCACTTTTGGCTTTTTTCGCAGGTTTGTGTTTAAAATTTGAAGAACACAAAAAAAAAAAAAAAAACAAGAAAAAAGCCCCACTTGTGAAGTGAGTTGTGGAAAAACAATAGGAATCGAAGGGCTCCGGTATATTGTGTAATAAGTGTATCAGCAAAAGGATGTTATGAGAAACATAGAATCGGCTGGTTTCGACACATGTGGAGATAACTCTTCATAAACCAGCAATGCGGGCATATAACATGCAAATTGAAGAGGCTAGAAAAAGGTTGACAAAACAAATGGGTCAAACATCTTACAGAAGTATAATATTACAGCACTCCAGGTCGTGAATTGGAAAACTGACACACTCTTGCGACGCTTCAAGGCATAAGCTGTAGGCAACAGAAAAACTAACGTAGAAATCTGCGCTTATATAGGAGTGTTGGTTCCAGTTATTATAGGTCCGTTTATCCGGGCCAAAACACAGCGTTGATTCATCATTGGTAAAATTCACCACAAGCCAAATTCATCGCATGCCAGTTTTGTCTCTTTCTCGCATTTTTTTTATTTTTATTTTTATTTTGCCTCGTTTTCATGACGAGGCGAGCCTTGTTCAACCTAGACTTATACACAATGTCTGTCGGTTATACTAGGAAACATGTCCAGATATAATTACCTTATTGTCTGGTCTGGCGAGTTTGGTCTCAGGCTAAAGTCTCTGCATGCAAATATTATAAATTAGTAGAGAAATTCTTTGAAAAAATTGTTAACAATAATAGTATTAGTTTCCTCGGTAAAAAAAACTTCATCACCGGAGTCTTCTTTAACGAACGAATAGTGTTGCGAAATACAGCCAATTCCCTAAGCATGCATTTCATTTATTATCACAGGTAGTCTGCACTGAGCTCAGTTTCAAGTTCAACAACAGTTTCAATCATACGCCCTTAAAGATCTGCCATTTTTATTAGAACAGACACGCAATCTATATTTGTTCAATAAGATGAGCTGAGTTTGTGTTGTGCAAGCCGGTTTATTCTATAGATAATAAGAAACTCTTTTTCTGCTACAAAAAGTTGGCAGAAAACTGATTAACTTGCTGTGAGCTTTTAACATGATTGCGTCCGTCATGAATTTGTCTATCATGATTGTGGCTTGCTGTGAAGAAGCGCAGTGACTTGACAAGATATGATGATAGGAAACTCTTTACAGAGCGATACAACAGGAGGCAATCTGATCATCAGAAGCAGTCCCCCCATCTGACAAGTGTTTCGGCCCAGTATACTCCTTTACACTCTAAGGGGGGCGGGCCCACTTGGGTCATGACTCCCAAGTGTCTCAGCCTCCTGTTGTCATCTCATCTCATAATCGAAACCTCTTCTACCCCGTGAAACGAGGTGTAGAGGGGACCCAAGTGCACAAGGCCCATGGGCGGACATGTAATCGAAGTGACTTGGCAAACAGGTGATTAGCCCATTGTGCCCGAACTTGCCCTCATGTGTACTCATTTTTCGCTATAAAACCATCGAACCACCGAGACGTCATTCCAGCCAAAATGGACAGAGCCTCATATACCCGAAGGTTTCGAGGAATGTCCTTCCTCATTTGCACAAAGGCATTTATAGAGGAACTCTCAGGACCCGTAGGTCTGAGGAAAGGAGCAAAATCTGAAGACAGGCACAGCAGTCTTTGGTACTGGGAGGTCTCCACTCAAAGTGGTATACCACACACAGTCAGTAAAGACAAAGGTCGCCTGCGGCGTCTGTTGTCTTGTATCGAAAATGAACCCATTTCACTTTGGTAGCAACTTTAAAATCCATTACTCCGCCAGCCGTGGAGGCAATTGTGAAAGTAACAAAGAGAAGACAAATTACTCCGTTCGTTCCGTCGCACACAACTAGGGACAGACACGGACACACCTGCGCGAAGCCGACGAGGCTAGCCACTGCGCGCTAGCAACTGAAATTCTGTGCCTAACACCTCTTATAATATACACCGCCTGTTGCTCGTCAGTCACAACCCTTTCATCAGTACAATGAAAAACTCAACGTACTGTGGACTTAGAAAAATTCCTGGTGTTTTCTGTACCGCAGAGTTTACTGTCACGCTTTCCATAGCCCATTGCGGTTGTTCCACAGCCAGCACGATGCCTTTTCGGCAGTTTCACTAAGCCTCTTCAGTGCCCTTGTTCTCGACTGTCCCCTCAGCCCCAACAGTTTCAATAAATCATACACTGATGCAGCCATGAGCCCTCTTGCGCCCACCTCAACAGCCATGACCCTTGCAGTGAACCCATCGTGTCTCAGATCCGCGGCCAGATCATTATACTTTTCCGCTTTGAACGAATGTTGCTCGTCCAATCCGGATTCAAATGAAGCACTATTTCCGGCCGTCTCCGCAATTTTCTGATACTCTCTGGATATGCCCCTCGTCCAAGTAGGTCTACTGCCATCTCCCAGTCGTTGCACAGTCAAGAAGAGATGGTAAACTGCTACCTGGTTTACTCGGTTTGGGGTGTGCTGACTTTCCTGCCCTCAGAAAGTATGTATTTGTGGTGTTCAGCCTGGCTTTGCTATTCGCCTTCATCCTTGCCAGGTCTATTGTCGCAGCAAGCTCATTTAGCACTTTGTTGTGGAGCCAAGTGTATCGCTCTTGCCCTAATGACACCTTACACGCTGAGAGTACGTGTTCAAGTGTTTGCCTCCCCTGGCACAGGGGGCACTGCTCATCATCCGACTTTCCCCATCTCACAAGGTTTGTGGCCGACGGCAGCAGGTCATACATTGATCTAACAACGAAGCTGAGCCTAAGAGGTGCCATATGCCATATTTCATTCCATGTCAAGGACCTCTGCAGGGCTCCTTCCCATGTGTCGTGTAACGACTTCTCACCGACTTTTTCATCTGTCTATTATTTTACTCCTCTAAAAAAATCTCTATCGCTCGATTGAAAACATATTCCCTTCAGAAATCTTTTTCTTTCTTATAATGAAAAAGTCTCTCTCTCTCTCTCTCTCTCTCTCTCTCTCTCTCTCTCTCGCTCGCTAGTCTTAGATTTCACAGTGTTCGCTAGCTCACCTTCTCACGGCCTAAGGGCAATAAATTATTCCTTAGCCAGCGAAATTCATTTCCACCTGGAAGGTGAAACACGGTGCAACGTTAGTCCGGAAGTGACCCTTTGTTTGTGTCTCGAACTGGACGTAAATCAAGGAATGCTAGGACCAAAACAGAATTTGCAACAAGGCCACCCAAGACACAGCCCACCCCTGGCCGGGAACAGCATCCTGGAATTTTGGGAGGGAATTATAAGCCATTCTTCTTGTAACCATCGTTCGAAGCAGATGTGATTTTATGGGCCTCGGTCGAGGCTACTTTGTACTTGTTGCAAATATCCGTAGTGAATTCAGTTGAGCGAAGTAAGTAGAATCTAATACTGATGATTTTATAACATGAATAATCATATGTTTATCCACAGCTTACTATTGCAGTAACTTTTTGTTAAGCAAAGTTTTAAATGTATTTCCATTTTCAGTGACAATAATGGTTATTTGAATCTTTACAGATCCCTCAAACTAATGTATGAGTTTGCTGAGGTCCTAGACCTACTTAACCACTGATAAGACAGGGTTACATAATGGATGTATATTATTGTTGTTACTTGGGATTTTGCATATTGATCCAAGCAAAACAGAAGTGTATTAGTGGTGCTTCTATTTTCCATTTCTTATAAGGCTTCAGTGTTCTCTGTCAAGACTACAAACTTGATACAAGTGTTCTCAATCACTTCTTCTCCCTTTGTCAAATATGGGACATTAATTTTTGCATCATGGAATGTTCTTTATATGTATTTAATGCAATCTTATGCACTTACCATGTTTGATGATTGAAGAACTATTTTATTATCAGTTATATGAATGTTATTTTCTACAGGAACCAGGACTTTACGCATGCTTGCAATTATTTAGCTATTTAATGAATTTACCACTTTGAATGACAAAATGTAAGTCAGCAGTTCTCAAGCCTTGAGACCATGACTACCCTCCAAATGATTTACTGCTCGAGTAAGCAAGAATGTAAATCATTGGTTCTCAGACCTTGGCAGCAATGACACGGTGGTTCTCAAACCATTGTTGACTGACCCCAGAATTAAAATACTGCTCTATGGGCACAAGGTAAACCAGTGGTTCTCAACCATTTGATGACCCCAGCCCATAACTCACAGTTTGTGAAACTCATTGCCCACATGGGGAAAACCACTGCTGTAAATAAGCAGACAGCCAGATAGAGACTGCGAACTCAAGATACGCTATAATGTCAGTTAAGAATGAGTATTTCATAAATAATAGATCACACACTGTTACTGAATGGTAGTTAGCATTGTGTTAATTTAATTTCTGATGGACGCTTACCGGCCATCAGACTTAGGAGATGATTGCTCTTGAAACCACCAACGGTACTTCAATTGTTTCCAGTCCACCCAGGTTGCGGTTACGAGGTACAAACCCAGGTTGCAGTTACCAAGTACAAACCCAGGTTGCGGTTACAAAGTACAAACCCAGGTTGCGGTTAAAAGGTACCAAAACCAGTTACGGGTCCAGGGTACAAACCAGGGTACGAGTCCATGGTATCAAAGATTACCCCATACCAACCATTAACCAGGTGGCCATTCCAAAACTCAGTTAATCCTATCACCCAGTAACCATACTGTTGCGTAGCAAATATGTGTTGTTGTATAAATGTCCCGTGGATGGTGTCACATTTGCCACACAACGTTGAGGGTGTTGTATCTCATCTGCTTCTCTCAAAGGTATAATAATCCTGGCCTTTGCAGAGTAGTGTGCCACCCTCAGACACCAGGGATGATGAGGCGTAGTAACTTGGTGTCTTTAGTCTGGTTTAAGTGTGTAGGATGTAGATGTGTATTCAGACAGTGAGCATTACAAGCAAGGCAATCCACACAAGGACGTCACGTTAACTCACGACGTGAAAAGTCAATGATGCTTGCAACAGCTAGTGACGGTTTTGTATAATTTATTATAAACGCCACAATGACGAAGTGTGTAGACATAAACAAGCAAGTACATCATAGGTACGATCAAACAGTCATTGTATCATCGAAGTAGTCGATTCAACAGGCACAGCAGACAGCATTATAATAATGTACATTATGTGCCTTTTAGGATATCGTAAACCCGCTGTACATGTAGTCAGGTAGTAAACTTCCCCTTTCCATAAGAGCTAGTAGATATCAACTAGGAGATTAAATATGGTCTCCTCGATTTGACCTCAACAAGACAGGCATGTCTTTTGAGCGCCACATTATCGTCCTCTATGTTCCTTATACAGCAAAGGTAGCAAACCTAGATCCATCAACAAAGTTCAGGAAGCAAATAGTCCGTAGGACAGGCATCAATCGATGCGTGACAATATAAGTGGATCGTGAGCTGAGCAAACTTGTCATAATATAGACTTTATAATAAGGCAGGCTAAGCGAAAGTCAACATCACAAGATGGCGATAAAGTTACTCAGCAAAAAAGGATTTAGTTACCTGTTCATTAGGAATTAAATCACATAATCACATATGCCTCCAGGCATTAGGAATAACATAGAGATATATCATCTCAAAAAAGGAACAACAATAATGAGGACTCCTTCCTGAATAAACTAAGCGAAGACTAGCATATTGCTATGTCTCGCCTTACCAGCTTCTCTGCTCAGACTGACCTGGGCGGAAATCGTTTAAACAACGCCACAAAAAGAGACATGCGCAGAACACGCGAATCGAATACAACTCAGCCAAATTTACGAAACGAAGAATGTTCTACGATGTTCGACTAAAGACCTTTTACCTTAAAAGGAAATGAATCTTGAAACATTGCGATTGCCAACTGTTTTCAAAGAACTGGCGATCTGAGCGCTCCATAAATGGACATGACTCAAAATCGTTCACACAACTATCGGCAACCCTAGCTATCAAGATAAGACAACTTCTTGACGATAGCTATCAAGATTAGACGACTGTAGAAATAAAAGTGACTACAATTCCATGAGTTCCTTCCCATGCATTAAAAAATTAACTATAGTCAGAATGCATGGTCAGAATAAGTTGCGACAAGTTTTTAGCAGCAACATTACCGCCACCTCCCGATAAAAAAAAATGTGCAACATTTTTTTTTTTTTAAATATCCAAGAGTAAAACCAAAAGCGGTTTAACAACGCACGAATTATGCGGGGATAACTAATTGCACTGCCTAATATGAGGCTAAATTGACACATAAAGTGTCTGGTGAGAATATTTCTCAACAGATAAAAAATCTGATTCAAAAATATATCGGGGAGGTGCCACCAACACACACTACGCTTGCATGAAAATACAATATAAATATGCAAGTTCATATCATTATAATCAAATAGCAGTGTCATAATCTAATACCGCTTAGAATGGATGTACACATCTGATATTGAATGTTAAATATTACATTATCTAAATGTTTAATATTACCATTACATAATGAAATTAAACATAAATGACGATCCAGGACACATCTCCTGTCGTTCCAAAGAAACTGTACAATGTGGAACTCTCCATGTTTGACAACAGAAAGGTAGCTTCTCAGATCAACAATAACGTGCTGAGAAAAAACAACCAATATAATTCTATTTAATAGCCATTAAGTTTCATACTATACAATACATTATTATTAATAATTGTGGCCGAGTGAACTTTCGGCCCTTATATTAACTACTCAGTCTTCTTCTTATATTAAAGATGGGAACAGAAGAAGATGATAACAAAGCACAATAGTATGTGTTCACCTAAAGTGAGGACAGATGTGCTAATGTATTGTAGTAATATAGGTGTGTTATGGCTCTGTCGTATATCTAGAAATAGAACAGAAGTATTAGTTGGAATCATGTGGGCATCTAGACAGAATGTCAGCCATCACATTATCCGACCCACGGATAGCTCGTACCGTGAAGTGAAAAGGTTGAAGAGCAATAGCATATCGAGTGGATCTCGAACTCTTCAAGTTCTTAGTCTGAATAGCTGTAAGAGCTTTCTGATCAGTTTCTAGAATGAAATGTGCGCCCAGGAGGAATCTTTGTAGTTTGAGAATAGACCAAACCATAGCCAACAATTCACGGTCTAAAACCGAGTAGTTCCTCTCTGCCGCATTTAGTTTTCTAGAAATGTACATGACAGGATGCAGAGTTTCAGCATATTCCTGCATAAGTGCTGCTCCGATCCCAGTGGATGAAGCATCACTTCGAAGAACAAAAGTTCTATCAAGAGTAGGTAATCTTAGGATGGGAGGAGAAGAAAATATACTTTTAATCTGGTCTAAGGAAGATTGACATTCCTGAGACCAACGAATCAGATTAGGCGACCCTTTCTTCAACAACGTTGACAGAGGTGCCATTATCGAAGATAGATTCGGAATAAATCTCCCATAGAATTGAATTAACCCCAAGAGACTCCGGACTTGTTTCTTCGTTTTAGGTACAGAGATGTTCAATATTTTCGAAGTATTGTGGTCTTCTGTCTTCAAGAGACCATGACCAACACGATGACCCAAGAAAGAAATTTCACCAAAACCAATATAAGCTTTAGAAGGTTTTGCTGTCAGATTATACTCACGTAGAGTAGACAGTAGGTCATATAAACCCAGATAGTGATCTTCCCAAGAATCACTGAAGAGACAGATATCATCTAAGTAAGCGATGACATCTGAACGATGAGAAAGAATTCGACGCATCATGCGAACGAAAGTAGCAGGGGCGTTCATAAGACCGAAGGGCATTACATTCCATTGAAATAAACCCCTAGGTGTAGAGAAAGCAGTCAGAGGTTTGGCATGATCTGCTAAAGGCACTTGCCAATAACCTTTTGACAAGTCAAGTTTAGTGAAGAATCTAGAATTAGAAAGTCTAATAAGTAGATCTTCTAGTAAAGGCATAGGTTCAGCATCGAACTTTGTGACTTGATTTAATTTGCGATAATCAACGCAAATTCGTATGTTCTTATCTTTCTTCCGAACAATAACCATGGAAGAAGAATATGGAGAAGTCGATGGTTCAATTATGTTTAATTGGATCATTTCATCCAATTCCTTTTCCACTTGTGACTGAAAGTGTATAGGGATAGGATACGGCCTAACCCTAATAGGATTATTGTCGGTAAGAATTATGTCATGTTCTATGACATTCGTGTGACCAGGGATGTCGGTTAGAACATCCTTAAATGTCTGTAACATCGACGAGACTTGACGATGTTCATCAACAGAAAGATTAGGAGAAATGGACACATCTTTCCAAGATTCCATAGAATGTAGTGGAACCACTGGAAGAGGGAGATCGACATCAGAAAAAACAGATTCCTCATCCTGTATGACAGACAGGGATGAGTAATGACCATGAGGTACAGAAGAATCGTCCGTTGCCTGAAAAATAGGCAGCAAATAGTCTGGACGCTCATGAAATTCCGTCAGCATGTTGATATGGAAAGTTTTATGCTTTCCATCTATATCGACCACATAGTCAACATCGGAAATTCGTGAGACTATTGCATATGGACCTTTCCATGCAATCAGAAGTCTATTTTCCCTACTGGGGAGTAGGACGAATGCTTTGTCACCTGGACAAAGTTGTCGTAGACATCTGTTCTTGTTAGCAAACTGCCTTGCTTTTTCTTTAGCAATTTCTGACGAAGCAGTCGCTAGTTTGCATGCCTCAATGATCTTTTGCCTAAGAGCAATGACATACTCATATGAAGATTGAGTGTCATCACTAATATCATCGGCAGTGATGAGATCGTGTAATAAAGACATAGGGCCGCGCGGACGCGCGCCAAAGACAAGTTCGAAGGGAGAAAATCCTGTGTGTTCATTAGGGACTTCTCTATAGGCAAAGAGAGCCGCGGGTAAAACCCTGTCCCAATCTTGAGGATGATCTTCAGTTATCTTACCAAGTAAAGTCTTGAGCGTTCTATTCAGACGCTCAACTAACCCATTAGACATAGGATGATAGATGCTACTGAGAGATCTTTTAATGTGTAAGGTAGACATTACTTGAGACATAGTATCAGATATGAGTTGAGTGCCATGGTCTGACAGTATTTCTCTGGGGAACCCCAAGCGAGAAAATATCAGCCAAAGAGCATCTGCGATATCTGTAGTAGATATGCTCTTTAGAGGGATAGCCTCTGGCCAACGTGTGCACATATCGACACATGTAAGGATAAACTGATGTCCTCTGGCCGACTTTATCTTAAAAGGGCCAATAATATCTATGGCCATTTTCTGGAATGGCCGAATAGGGATGTCAGCAGCCTGGATAGGCGCAGCATGTCGTGGTCCTCTAGATTTGACCTCCTGACATACCTGACATGATCGGCAGTATATACGAATGTCCTTGTTAACAAAGGGCCAAAAGAAAGCCGCAAGGACTCTCGACTTTGTACGGGAAAATCCCATGTGTCCAGCACATTGCGAGTCATGAGCATGTTGCAATATTTGCACTCTCATACTCTTGGGAACAAGAATTTGCGAATGTGCTGACGTAGCCGAGTCTTGTACCATACGTACAAGTACGCCGTTTTTCATTTCTATCCAAGATTTTCTTTGTGTATCCTTATTTGGATCACCTTTCTTCGCAAGAATGAAGAATTTCTTTAGCGTAGGATCTTCTTCTTGTAATTTTATGAACGAGTCACGAGAAATAACCAAGGTACTATCTTGGCTATGAACTTCATTATCATTATTCAACGAAGTTTGCGGTGTTTGTAGAGCTTGTGCTCTTGTAACCACTGCATTGGTAGCTTGCATATTATCATCTTCCCAAGCAGCAATCTGCTGTGGGGTACATTCCCTAACTCCGTGGATACGACCAATAATAAGGTCCGCAATTGGATTAGGTAAGAGACAGGCATGCACATCTCCCGTAAAGAAAGGAGTGGCAATGTGAATTACAGCAGTAGGATATTTCTCTAGAGTGCCGCCAAATGTGACACATTTGATAACCCTTCCTGTCGCACAGGATGGATCTACAAGCGATTGTCTAACACCAATAGTGGTGCATCCGGAATCGAAAAGTAGTGAGACCGGAGTATTATTAACAAGACCCTTATGTAGGATTAGAGAACCTCTCCCGTCATGTGCAACCGAAGCAGGAAGAGCGGGGAGAGGGTGACCACAACTCAAAGTCGATATTGTAGTCGGTTCGAACAAAGTACTGCATTGGGGGCACTTGTTTGCTCTCCCAAAGTCAAAAGAAGAACAAGTGACAGCGTCAGAGTTTTTATTATCAGAAACCTGATTACAGGCTCCCTGAGATTCTTGTTGAACCGAGTTAGCCTGCTGATATCTCTTTTTTTTGTATTGAGATCTACCGCGACTACTATTACCTCTGAAGTTATCACTGTTGTTATTGTCTCTGTAGTTATTATTGTCTCTATTATAACTGTTATCATGTTTCGAACTACAGTTTCCATGATTATTATCATGTCCACATTGATGTGAACATCTATTTGTTTGGTTTTGAGGTCTACGCGAGGAAAAGCCTCTGTTACCATATCCTCTTCTGAAATGCCTAAAATTATTAGGTTGGAAGTAACGAGGACTGTCAGCTCGTCTCCAATTCTTCGAAGAAGAATCACCCTGAAATTGATTTCCATAATTTTGACCGTAACTACGGTTACTTTTCTTATCAAAATTTTGTTGGAATCTATTACTAGAGTTTTGACCATAAGGTGCTGCCGAAGCAACTGGCAGACCTTCTTTTACTTTAGAGTTACCAATGGTTACGTGAGGATGCGCAGTTATATACTGGCTACAGAAATCTTCCATTTCTTTTATTGTTTTAGGTTTACGTTCATGAAGGAAAGCAAGGAAAGACTCATTGACAGAAGACATGACTTTGTCTCTAAGTATTAAGTCCATAAGTCCTTCATAAGTTTTTTCTGTCTTAGACAGCTCCACCCAACGTAAAAAAGTAAGACGTGTCTTTGAAATGAATTCAGAGAATTGCACACCAGTTTCTGGTAACATATTTTTAAATTGAAGACGATAGCCGTCTTCGTCAAGTTGGTATTTTTTTAACAACATAGCCCTGACAACCTCATAGTTGTTCTTGTCAGGCTCATCTACCATACTTAACATACTCAAAGCATCACCTCTAAGTATTTTGGACAAATGATAAACCTGCAATGATTTATCTATGTTATGTACTTTACATGAAGTTTCAAATCTGTCCAAATAGAATGTTATATCGTCGATGGAAGCATTGAATGGTGGTAGATTAAGCTTGAAAGTGCTTGCATTAGTCTTATCTGAGACCTTATTTGCATCATTAGCATTACCCATGTTCATCACCTTTAATTTCTCAACTTCCAAAGCTAAGAGTTTTTCTTCATGCTCCATTTTTGCTTTTCTCTCTTCAGACTCTCTTTAAAGTCTTTTATTTTCAGCTTCTATTTCAAATCTTTTATTTTCAGCCTCTTTTTCAAATCTTTTATTTTCAGCCTCAAGTCTTTTCTCTTCAGCTTTTGCTTCTGCTTCTCTTTTTTGTTTTTCCATTTCCATTTGGAATCTTTTTTCATCCACCTGCATCTGGAGTTTCTTTTGTTCAGCTTCCATTGCTTTATCATATTGAGCAGTTGCAAATTCTTCTAACTTATCACCAGTCTTCCCAAGCAATTTACCCTGCTCAATAAAGTGCTCAAATGTAGCCATTCTTCTTCTTCTTCTTCCATCCTTAGCCATCAACCGGCAAAGCAGTTTGTGGCCAGTACGCCTAGTGGCGTCTTAGGGCAACAACAAATTGATCAATCTATCGCTGTTTCCACCACGCCTAGTGGCGTCTTTGTGGAACAAAAACAGACCAAACAATCTATCATTGTTTCCGTAATCAGATTGGTTGGCAAGCAGGTGATCAAATGTAGCCATGATGAGTAATAATATGAGTCCACAACCTGAAATAATTAATTATCTTATTTCAAATTTAATTATAACAAGTCTTAAATGAAGCACTTGTTTACTCACAACACTATATTATTATCCCAATCTCTGTGGGAAACAAGTCTTATATCAAAGAACTTGTGTATAGACCTTTTTGAAATATCATCAATCAACTCTTGATCATAGGTGCACTTCCCATTCAATAGTGCACAATACTATTCATCATTTATTAATCATCAGTGTAGTAGTAATGCATAAGCATAACCCACTATTAAATGTGAATTAACTACTATAAGTGTAACCAATGACTATGTAAACACAATCACAATGTAAACAATAACAATGTAAACATTACACTGTAAACAATACAATGTAAACAATACAATGTAAACAATAACAAAGATTTAGCAACAATACGAAAACATTCGTAGAAATCAACAAAAAATAAAGCGAAAATTAAAGAAATATCACAAAAAATGTGATGATATCTACGAGGATATTAGACAATACACATGACACCACAGTGTATAAACAAAAATGTTGTATGAAACTAAACTATAGTAAAGAGGAGGCTAACAAATACAAACAAATCAAAACAAAACTAAAGAATGTGAAGAAAATCCCGAAAACAACACTGACCATATCGTCACAACTAACAAAAATTAGCAACAGAAGTCGCTTTGCAAATTCCAGTATCGGAAATTTGCACACCCTACAGAAAACGCTCACGATAGACGACCTCTATCACGTGGTATGATCTAAGGGAGACTCCGCCCAACCGAAAAACCAGCAGAAGCATAAACATATAAATATAAATATACAAATAACATATAAACATATAACATGTAAACAAAAGAATGAGATGAAACACAGAAGACTCAGTAGAAGTATAAGGGCACAGTTCACAAACAAACAGGCCACTTAACTTATGGGTATCCAAACGTCAGCAACAGCAGAAAAAACAATCAGCGTCCTAAGGAATGAAGATCCAACGATGATGGTACATCTGAACTGCTCCAACTGCCATGATGATGGTACTTGAGCTTCTAAACAGTACAGGAAGTGTACAGGTAGTGTAAATAACGGCACTTGACCTTCTTAAATATAACAGCCACCAGTTTCACTCGGTACTTGGCCTTCTTAACACAAGAACTTGTAAGAATCGGCACTTGACCTTCTCAAAAAACGACAGCACTGGAACCTTGACAGCAGCAACTTGCTTGACTTGCGTTGAAGACAACAGCAGTCCGTGTTATTCGGCAATATGCAATAACGCCGGGTACTGTCAAATTCCTGTTTTAGTAAAAAAATTGCAATTTTGACATTTACAGGACAACGCCGAGTACTTTGAAAATTTTGAAGATGTTGACTGTCTTGAAGAATGTTGATTTCTTGAAGGATGCTGATGAATTCTTGTTGAAAATGAAGTGGGTAAGGGACCCCGTGTTTGCTGGTACCAGAACAAACCAGCTTATGGCCACCAAATGTTGCGTAGCAAATATGTATTGTTGTATAAATGTCCCGTGGATGGTGTCACATTTGCCACACAACGTTGAGGGTGTTGTATCTCATCTGCTTCTCTCAAAGGTATAATAATCCTGGCCTTTGCAGAGTAGTGTGCCACCCTCAGACACCAGGGATGATGAGGCGTAGTAACTTGGTGTCTTTAGTCTGGTTTAAGTGTGTAGGATGTAGATGTGTATTCAGACAGTGAGCATTACAAACAAGGCAATCCACACAAGGACGTCACGTTAACTCACGACGTGAAAACTCAATGATGCTTGCAACAGCTATTGACGGTTTTGTATAATTTATTATAAACGCCACAATGACGAAGTGTGTAGACATAAACAAGCAAGTACATCATAGGTACGATCAAACAGTCATTGTATCATCGAAGTAGTCGATTCAACAGGTACAGCAGACAGCATTATAATAATGTACATTATGTGCCTTTTAGGATATCGTAAACCCGCTGTACATGTAGTCAGGTAGTAAACTTCTCCTTTCCATAAGAGCTAGTAGATATCAGCTAGGAGATTAAATATGGTCTCCTCGATTTGACCTCAACAAGACAGGCATGTCTTTTGAGCGCCACGTTATTGTCCTCTATGTTCCTTATATAGCAAAGGTAGCAAACCTAGATCCATCAACAAAGTTCAGGAAGCAAATAGTCCGTAGGACAGGCATCAATCGATGCGCGACAATATAAGTGGATCGTGAGCTGAGCAAACTTGTCATAATATAGACTTTATAATAAGGCAGGCTAAGCGAAAGTCAACATCACAAGATGGCGATAAAGTTACTCAGCAAAAAAGGATTTAGTTACCTGTTCATTAGGAATTAACTCACATAATCACATATGCCTCCAGGCATTAGGAATAACATAGAGATATATCATCTCAAAAAAGGAACAACAATCATGAGGACTCCTTCCTGAATAAACTAAGCGAAGACTAGCACATTGCTACGTCTCGCCTTACCAGCTTCTCTGCTCAGACTCACCTGGGCGGAAATCGTTGAAACAACGCCACAAAAAGAGACATGCGCAGAACACGCGAATCGAATACAACTCAGCCAAATTTACGAAACGAAGAATGTTCTACGATGTTCGACTAAAGACCTTTTACCTTAAAAGGAAATGAATCTTGAAACATTGCGATTGCCAACTGTTTTCAAAGAACTGGCGATCTGAGCGCTCCATAAATGGACATGACTCAAAATCGTTCACACAACTATCGGCAACCCTAGCTATCAAGATAAGACAACTTCTTGACGATAGCTATCAAGATTAGACGACTGTAGAAATAAAAGTGACTACAATTCCATGAGTTCCTTCCCATGCATTAAAAAATTAACTATAGTCAGAATGCATGGTCAGAATAAGTTGCGACAAGTTTTTAGCAGCAACACATACCACACATCCCATAATCAGAAGAGGTATTCAGCAGAGGTGACTTACCCCATCCTTATCTGTGATGTGCACTGAGTCCAGGGAAGCAAACTCTGACACCCTCTGAATCCATTAACTGTTATGAGACCAACGTGCTGGGGCAGACCAAACCAAGAGAGTCTGAACCAAAATCATCTCCGCAGCTACTACAGGCCTTTGGAGAGATGAGTATAACACCCACCAGCAGTACAGCAATAGAAGAGATCTACTGTCCATAGGATGACACACTAGTTGTTTTTTTTTTATAAACAGTAGAGCAAAACTTTTTCATATTTATATGTAAATTCAGAAATGTAAGATTCTATACCCTTTTATTCAATTTAACTTAACAGCGTCTGTTGTTATTTTTCTTGTTAACTTTATTTGGGTTGTATTTTGTTTTAAATATAAATCTACACCTTGGGGGCTCAGCCATAATTCAATTAACCTCTATTGGGTCTGGCTATTTCAAATGTGGCTGGACACCAAATCTCTTTCTCAACCTTATGTGCTTTACACAGTCCTTTTGTAGGATTCCTGAGGAAGAATTTATCGTCCAGAAAATATCCTGTTTATTGGCCAGAAATCTCTTAAGTAAATTTCTAGTGCACTATTTTCCGAGGAGAGGCAGTTCCATTACGAACTCATAAACTATCAATAAGATATTATTATCTTTATTCTTCCATTCCATCCAAGCTGTCCTTTCTCCTCAAAAACTCCTCGCGACACCATTGTGGTAAGTTGGGATTATATAAATAGTTATAGGGGACTTAGTGTACTGACTGAGATCAGCTGTGAAGGTATCTGTATCTAATACGTGTGGTGTGTTACAGATGACCTTACTTTGCTACCACATTTAGACCTCAATCAGACTTATTCTGGAATATAGTGATGACTACGTTGAATGTCTAGGGTTATGATAGTGATGAAGTATAAGTTCACAACAACCAACAGACAGATAAACACTTTAATTAAGATCCACAACACTTTACAACACTATGACAAGCACATACATATAACACTCTAGAAGACTATCTTAAGTAAGTCAAGTGTTAACTTTTAAATTATGTATTAATTTCTTTCAATAATAGATATCCTGATCCAACTACAGAGTGAATCAGGAATCACAATCAAATGTAAACACAATGTTTATGTACAAAATTATACAAAGGATCTTTGTCCTGACATATAATATTATTACAATATGTGTTTAGGGTTGTGATGTAGTATTATGAGGTAATACTGGCTTTTGAAGCTAGGTTGTTGTTTGTCATCACGACTTCATGTGTTTGTTACTGGTGGAAATAATATTGAAGGGATCACCGTTTTTTTTTATTTGTAAAACAATAACTGTCCCTCTTGATTCAGTATTACAGTCAATTTTAAGGTGGGTTATACAAGGGTGAGCTGCTCTGGCTGACAAATTCTTAGCTCAAATGTCGGCGGCAGGAAAACTGTCTCCTCTGCTCGCTTGCTTCTCAGTTATCTTGAACCACACCACTGGTCAATATCTTAGACAAGGAGTCTGCTGCCACCCCTCTGGATCCAGCAAAACTCAGACCAGGTGCTGCTCTAATACTTCAGTACCACGGTCCCTCAATTCAAGGAAATATACACAAGTAACGTTGATTGGCGATGAATTCTGGCACAATTTTGATCTGCCTTATTCCAGGCTTTTATTAGAAAAATATTAGCTTGATCTCAACGCACTTGCTTCTCACAAAATTTATGTTCAAAACTGGCCCTGAACTGACGCTTCTATTTGACTATATCAAACGTTCTAACCAATGAGACCATGTTTACAAGAGAATTTGAAAATTTTTTACCCATCCTACACGTTGCCATTAACCACAATAATAGTATTTGCATTTCGACTAATAAGGTTTCACCTTACATATTACTACAGCCAATCAAATCGTATTTAACTTGTTGGCCTCATTTCCCCTAAAGCAGTGTTTTTCAACATGCCATTATGAGCAAATATGATCTTGTGCTGTCAGACAACCCCACTATAGTATTTTGGCTATAATTTGTTAATTACTAGCCTATTTGCGTATCACATAACATATTCTTTGTCAGCAAGTCCTAAGGCACACAAATATATAAGTTTAATGGGGGCTAAGTGGCTTCGTTCAAAATATGTATTATTCTAGGATAGCCGTGTATTTGTTTTTACCACCCGTTCACTTCTATACGATGGGATGTCTTCTGTACTGTCAGACTAATGCCAGGAGCTTAGACATAAATCAGTAGAATGTCAGGTTTCCCAATAAGAGCTTAAACCTGTTTTCAAAACCTAACCTCGTATAGTTAGTGCTTTTTATTTACTGTTTATTTGAAAAAATCAGGTCTTCTTGCCTTTCGCGTGTGATTGGCGTTCACTTTTAATCGCGAGACGACGTGGTATTATTGCATGCGTTCCTCCGTGCATCTCTCTCTCTCTCTCTTCTAAGCCCGTCTGTCTTTTAGGTTAACGTAGTGTATATAATGACATTAATGCTAGTATTTGTATCTAGGTCATTATGCAGTTTGCGTATCTCAAGGTTTTCTAAGAAACACAGTACCAGTTTTATTTTTAGACACGCGTGTAGTTTATGCAGACGGAGCAGAAAAAGGGGTTTTCTTGTTCAGCCATTATGGCGTTCTTCAACACAGGCGTACGCTATTGTGAACGCACTGATCTATCACCATTCTTCTTTCTTTCTATTGAATTACTTCGTTAGGCTTTACATTTATTTTCTAATTTATATATGTGAATTAGAATTTTTCACCACAACCATGTAGTCCATTGGCCTTGTTGGACCTGCTGCACTGCTTTTTGCAACCTCTTATCATTCTCAGCTTCTCGTATCTCCTGAACTACCATGTCTCTGCGCTCCCTGCTTGATGCCTTGGACCACCAGCAGATGTCTCCATGACCAAATCCCCGTCTATTCGTTTGTGTGTATCCGATTACCTCCCTCAGTTTGAGCGACTTTTGGGCAGCATCAACAGCTTCTTCTACTCTCCACTTCCTTCCCGTTTTCAGTGTGGGCTGAATGGACTTAACCACGTCATCTGCTGACTCGCGTAGCATCATTGCAAGCCTTGCCTTTCCAACTTTGTACTCTTCAACAACTGACTTGAAGGGAAGCAGAAGTTTTAGCAGGACTAAAACCGGCTAAGCGTCTGCTGTAAAAAACCAAAAAACAGTATTTGTATTTGTTTTGCTTCTTCTTCTTCTTCTTCTTCTTCTTCGTCTTCTTCTTCTTCTTCTTCTTCTTCTTCTTCTTCTTCTTCTTCTTCTTCTTCTTCTTCTTCTGCTGCTTCTTCTCCGTACACTGTCAGACGTCTACTTGAATGTTTTCAAAGAAAGCAGTAGTCAGTTTGAGGCTATTTGAATCTCCGTAGAGCTTTTCCACGAATGGTACTGGTGTCGGCCATATGCGCTTTTTCTGTCCCGCATGTGTTGGGCAACTTTGAAGTTAATGTTCAGCAGTCATTTTATCAGTGCCACGGTTACACTGATCGGTAGTTCCTATCTTTAGCTTGTTGAATAGATGGTATCACAATCTGTTGTGGCCAGTGCGGAGCCTGAAGATTACCACTTGTTCTCTTCTGTTGAGCTGGTAGTATGCATCGTTTTGTGTGTGATCTGGATGCTCTACATCTCATGTGTTTCTGTATGTGATTCTGATAAAATTCTTTGCCTCCTCGGAAGTTATGCTTGCTTCAGGCTGAGGTAGATTTCCACCTTCCTTTGCCATTCTGTCAGCCTCTTCATTGCCGGTGATGGAACAATGATATGGGATCCATTGGATCACAACACTTTTGAATCGTTGACAAAGTTTGTGAAGCACTATTCTGAGATCATCCAGGTCTGTATTATTTTGGCTTTTCAGCGCTGCAATTACTGACTGTGCATCGGTAAAGAAAGCAACTTGTCTCTCTGTGCTTTCCTCAGTCATTATAACCTCCGCTACAGTTTTCAAGGCATCTGCCTTTGCTCTGGAGTTACTTGAGAAGTGTCCTGTTGCCACTGACAGCTTTTTTGTGCACCAGTTCTTAAGGTCAGAAAGACATCTCCACCTCCACTTTCTGTTGCATTTGTTGCTGACCCATGTGTGTATGCATGGGTCCAGGTGTTGCTGACCCATGTGTGTATGCATGGGTCCAGGTGTTGCGTGGGTAATGTTTCTCTATTATTTTTTGTTTGTTTCTATTTTGTATTTGTTCAATATGTGTCATGTCGGCACATTTCAAATTTAATACAGAACACACTAAAATGTGGAAGCCATCCAAACTCTAGTACATTTGACAATTTTGCAAAAAAAGTTGTTTTTGTTTTTAGAAAAAAAACTATTCTCAGCGCGTGCAGAAAGTTAAATGAATTAGCTCACTGTGGTTCCTGGGGGTCTCTGAGGCTACAAAGAAATAATATAATTACTGCTCCCTCATGCGTGTCGTAAAAGGCGACTATCATGAAGCTGTGCGTGATACTGGCATCTTCACCATATAAAACAAATCAGAGCAGAAACTAGAGCTACAAGAGCACGTCGGCTTTGAATCTGGCTTCCTGCCAAGGGCTTTAGCTGTCATGGTGTCTCCATGCTCCGCAGGGAGACAAAAATGGACTTGAATGAACGAATCATGCTTTATATGGCAATGAGCTTACAAAGAGAGAAAGTCGCCAAGGTTCATCACTGTTTACTAGAAATTTTGCATCATTTTGACGAGACACACCAGGTTGAACGTAGACACAAGGGCGATCGGTTATATTAAGGCGCATGTCAAAAAATGGAATACCTCGTGGTCTGGTATAACGTTGACCAAAGTTCATGGGTTATAGTTCAGTACAGACCGAAAGGTGAACGTACTGTTGGGAGGCTATCAGTGGCGTACTATAAAGTAAGTGACTCTCAGGCACAAATTAAGTGCGGTTCTCCTTTTATAATGGGCTCAACAACTCAAATCAGTATACATAACTCCTGTATCAAAGATGTAACTATTTGCTTCATCTTCATCAGTACTTATGGAGTTTATATCTTTAACCAATCACGCCAGGTCCTCTTGACTTCCTTTCAAGATCTAACAACTTCTTCTGTATCCCATCTATTTAAGTCTCCTGAAACTCAGACACCCAATGACGTTTAACACACGATAGGAGGAAATTAAAAGGTCAAGGTAGTCCCAAGCATATACTGCCGTTGAGGAGTGGTGTTAGAGACTTCACCATACTTGGTCCAGCATCGAGAGGTGAGTTGACTAGTACCCTTCCTCACTACCTTTTCCTTCCATTACATAAAGCCAAGTACCCTTTTACAGCGGGGTAGACTGGAGCGTGTCGGTACCGCTATTCAAACATGACACCTTTGCTGCGGCAGACCTGCGCTGTAACCATTTCAATCGGACGCTGAAAACAAAGGAAATGAAAAGAATATATAACGGTATAAAAAAACCAGTATTTTCCGGGGCCCACTCGGCTCTGTGGTCCCTAGTACGTGGCCTGTCCACCTAGGCTGTAGTTATGCCACTGGAAGGTATCCTATTGTACATAATATGTGTCGTATTACAGTTTATCGTGTCTGGGTTAAATCAGGCACATTCTACAGTTACGGGCACCAGGCAAAGGTTTAATGGATAGCCCCCAAGGCTGTAGAATGCAGCGACAGTTTACCCCGCAACTTGGGAAGGGTTCAGTTGACTAATTTGCCGGATTTTAAGCACCGTCAGGGACTTGGAACGTAACCGAATGAACTTCCTTCTGGGTAATTGGTTTACAGTTATTCAGCGCCTCACGCGCCTTTTCCCTAGCGTACGGAAACACTAGAGATAGTGGTAATGATCTCATGTGTATGAAAAATATAAAAGTTTGAACTCGTTTTGATCTTTGACCACACAGTAGGGTCTCTCAAGTGAATGAAGTTTCGGCACACATGGATTAAAAAATGATAGATCATGATTTTTCTGTTGTTTTTATCTTTTCATTTCTTTCAGAGATGATAATACACACATAGAAAAGTGATACCACAAAGCAATGCTCCGCAACCTTTTTTACTTAACGGCACACTTAGAGTGCATTACAGAATTCTACGGGACACTACACTATTTGGTGGGCATGGTAAATATTTGAAAATTCGCTGCAGATGTAAGATAACACGCCCTAATTGTTTGTGGAGGATTGGTGGACGATGCTAACTCAAATTATTATTTGTGAAACTGTACGTGTGTGTTTCTTTCGTAACATATTACCATAACATATTATTTTGTATGCAGTTATATGGTGTATTCTACGGGATGTCATGGCACATAAGACATTCACTAGCGGCATAGCTGAGTGCCGCGGCACACCGGTTGTGGAGCACTGCCATAGAGGATAGTATAGCAAGACAAATACACCATCTTCACCAATACTTGACGGTCAGTGACAGTGGATCAAAGGTCAAGTCAATACATTGACTTCACCAAAAGTTGATGGTCAGTGACAGTGGATCAAAGGTCAAGTCAATACATTGACTTCACCAAGAGCTGACTCTCAGTGACAGTAGATAAAAGATCAAGTCAATACATTGACTTCACCACGAGCTGACACTCAATGACAGTAGATGAAAGGTCAAGTCAATACATTGACTTCACCACGAGCTGACACTCAATGACAGTAGATGAAAGGTCAAGTCAATACATTGACTTCACCAAGAGTTGACACTCAGTGACAGTGGATCAAAGGTCAAGTCAATACATTGCCTTAGGGAAATTACCATCATTACCCTTTAGCTTCCTAAGAAGTACAAGTAGTTAAAAATTCGTCGTTCCCCCTGTCCCGTACCATCCACTCAAGGTACATCCATGTCCCTTTCATTTCTGCCTCCAGTTATCTTCTCCGGGTGTTTTTAGTCTCCTTCTACTTGTATTTCCATGGTGATTCCAGATCAAGGACTGACTTTCAATTACATCAGCATATTTCCTCAATGTGTGTCCTATTCATAGCAAGCTTCTTCTTCTCATCTCTTGTTCCACTAGCAACTGTCTGGGCTCTTGCCATCAGTTCTAGACTGGGGATCCATGTCATTCAATTTTTCTATTCTACGCAAGCACTCATTTATGAGAACTTCGTCATGAAGAAAATGAACATGGAAATCTTCCTTGTATACATCGTCATTTAGGGATACGTGAAACATTAGGAATGAGAGATGGTCAGAATGACTACAAATGTGAATTCTTATTAAGAAAATGTCATCATTACGCTGGTATGATTCAGTCCTGGAACGATTTATTGATTATGGAAATTACCTATAACAGCCGAGTCAGTTAGTATAAAGTAACCCAAAAAAGGTCATCACTGTCAAGTAAAGATAACATGTCTATAAATAAGAGTATAGTCCAAATAAAAAGAAGAGATTATCATTATGTCAAAATAAAAGATCACATTGAAAGAGAACGATTTATATATATATATATTGTGACAGTGCGAAGACGATGTGTCAAGAAGAATAAGAATTCGTGTGTAATGTTGACGTCACTCTCTCTGGCCTACTTTCCCACACGTTCTGCAGTCACAGAAAAACTCTCTTGATGACAGGGTCCAACTTTTATTAATGAAACCCTATCAGGTAGCATATGAATCATACAGAAAACAATGTTGTCCACAAGTTTACTTTGAAGGCAATTTCTAAGCAACACCGTGTAACCTACATATTTAGGTATTCTCTACGTAACACCGTATAATCCAGCACAGACTGCTGAACTCTATGTCGTTTGTTCTCTTAGCATAGACGCAACATATGCGATATCAAATCCTCTATCTCACTGTTGTATCGTACCTAGGATGCATACCGCACATGAAGACGATCTGGCTTCTTTTCAACCCTGACTCGACTCTCTCACTGTTTCAGTTTAAATCTACATATCCACTCCTGTACCACATGATAGCCACGTCAAAATGTCAGCAAAACTCCGCCCATCCCTCTAGGGAGCAAATCACGAGTCCCATGCTCAGTTTGGATGACATGAAATCACATCTTAGTTAAGATTACACTGGTATACACACATTTTGGTGCCTTAAATTTTATAGCTGTTCTTGGGTAATTTTGGGTTGCTGATTCCAAAAATGTAATCAGATTTTTTCTATCAGCTCTAGTTTTTGAGATAACTAAGAATGACCATATTAGTAGGGCAATTGTTATGTACAATCCTAGAGTTAGGTGCTATCAGTGGCATTTTGACTTTAGTCTGCATTCATATTATATGTAATTACTGTGCATATATTACCAAAAATGTAGTAAAACTGTATCACTAGCACTTGTTTAGTCAACACGCAAAAAGTATCTTTTCGAGGACTTCCTGGAATGTGATATGCCCGGACAGTCACGCTTAAGGGTCCAACAGTAATCTGCCATCATGTGGGCATCCCAAAGTCCCTGGTATCTCTCTTCCATTGTTTTTATATCTTCGTGAAATCTTTCACCTTGCTTCTCACTAAAGTCGCCAAGATTCTCCGGAAATAAATGTAAATGGTTATGGAGGTAGTGCAATTTTATGCTCATGTTGCATCCAAGTTCACAAAAACTCGACAGCATGTTTCCAACTAATTCAGAATAACTGTCTGCTTTAAAGTTACCCAGAAAGTTTTGCACAACTAAAACAAATGATGACCAGCCTGTGGACTCTGTTTTGATCATGGAATCAATAAAATTTGGATCGTTTATTAACTTTCTAATTTGAGGTCCATCAAAAATTCCAGCTTTAAGTTTGTCTATACTCAATTCTGGAAACTTTCTGCATAAGTAATTAAAACAGGTACCATCTTTGTTCAGTGCCTTAACAAATTGCTTCATCAAGCCAAGCTTTATATGTAATGGTGGCAGTCGAACTCTTTTTCGATCAATGAGAGGCTTATTGACAATATTTTTTTCTCCAACTTTAAATTCATCCTTCAACGGCCACTGTTTCTTTGTCCAGTGCATATATTTTGCCCTGCTATCCCACAAACATATAAAGCATGGATATTTGGTGAATCCCATTTGCTGGCCAAGCAAGAAGTTCATCATTTTAAGATCTACACAAACCATCCAGTTATGTTCTAAATACTTCAATTTTTCTAGAACTGTGCTTATTGTAGCATACTCCTCCTTCATTGTAGTAGAATGAGCAATTGGAATTGAGCCATATCTGTTACCATTGTGTAAGAGAACACACTTCAAACTTCTTTTAGAGCTGTCAATGAAAAGTCGCCACTCATCTGGTGTATAACTTACACCCATTTTGTTAACAAGACCTCCTACATTAGTACAAAACACAAGGTTGTTTTCTTTACAAAAGAATGGAATAAAACCTTGCTCTCTGCTGCGATAAAATGTAACCTTTGTTTCAGCAGTCAGTAATTTTTGTTCTTTCAATCCTGAAGCCAAAAGTTCTGAAGATTCCTTGGAGAGAAATAGGTCTCGGATTAGATCATTTAGTTCAAGCTAGTCGAAGCGTTGAGCATCTGAAAAATCATCTTCGAAATCACTATCACTGTCACTTGTCGTTCCACATGCCACTGCTGTCTCATCTTCTAGCAGGGAATCCGAAATCTGACTGAAAGTTGGAATTGGTATGTCATCTCCGTGTGGAACAGGTCGCTTAGCAGAATCTAAATCTGGATATTTCCACTTTTTGTGTATTTTTCCATTAATTCCCTTAATATTCACAACACAGAAATAACAGTCATTATAGTGGTTCTTGGGCTCTCTCCAAACCATTGGAATTCCAAATTTTAAACATTTTCTTATCCCACAAGTCCACTGTCGCAGGTGTTCAACACATGTTTTGCAAACCATATGAGGAGCCCAAGACTTGTCCTGGTCACCTAGTTTTACTTTAAAGTAAGCAAAGTATGCCTTTTTTCACAAAAACAGTAATATGCTTCCTATGTTCTTCTTTGAAAGTGTACTCTCCACAAATATAACAAAATAAATGCGGTGAAAGAAAACATGCTCTTCTTGAAGATGATGCCATTTTCTGTTAGAAGTGTAATAAAATAAGTAGCATACTAACATGCATGCAGTGGCTTAAAATCTAAAAAAGGCAATTCTGGGAAGATTCTTGGAAAACTGAAAATCAGAGTAAACAAGCAGTTTTCTTTTGTAAAGGACTAGACAGCAATAGTTTTTTTTTTACATAGCCTTATATAGAAAATATTGTTATAATACAGGGTGAACCAAAAAAAAAAAACGGGCCCGCGCGCACATAATAAGTGCGCGCGCGGGCCCGTTTTTTTGGGTCACCCTGTATTAATGAAATACAAAAATGTCTGTATCTCAAAAACTAGAGCTGCTACAGACAAGTAAATGTGATATTTGGATTGAGCAGGCCTCATTTATGTACAATCAAGAGTAAAATTTTTGGCACCAAATTTTTTTTTTTTTTTTTTTTTGTAGGGCTGTGTTATCTTTCTCATCGACACAACTCAAGGTCCGCCCACTAATGGTAACATTCCCAAGATATCTGTTGCCCGAGTTACACTTCTTACGGTTGTGCTCAGATGATGTGTTATCAGACAGCGCCAGGATGTCTAACAACCGAGCGCAATCTCCCATTACATCTTCTGCGTCTCACACGTTTGTCTTCTTCACGGATGGCAAAGGTGTGTTTCGTTTAGATCGCCCATTCCCGTGTGAGAATGCCACATGAGCGCAAATATACACCGTAGACCAGATCATAAATTAATTACCCAGTCTAAAATTACATCCTTCTGGCCACACGGTCACAATATATAGTGGATAAGTCTTGATTTTAAAATCTTCGTGCGAAGGTTTCAGTTAGGTAGATCAATATTAGCTAAGTTCCATCCATTATTCTCTGTCAAGATGTTTACATAACGGTTTGTAAAATGGAAACAAGATGTTTGTCCGGCTGACAGAGTGACCTACCGGCTGAATCGGCTGGGCTATCGCCCGAATGGAAACAAAGTGATATTGGATAGGTTACACAGTTGTGGAAACCAGCTTATGATTTCAAATATGGCCGCAATTTAAAATGTGTTACATGATGTGAAGGTCATAAAAGATAAAATTAGTTGTCCCTGACAATCGGTAATGTCACTAAATGAGAATAAGTGAGAAACGGCGAATTCCGGACCCGTGTCAAACCCCCAAGTGCATTCATTCATTCATTCATTCATTCACTGACTGACTCACTCATTGATTAATTCATTCATTCATTCGTTTTCCTTATTCACCCTTTAAGGAACATGGAGCCACCATTGTAGCTGACCCTCTAGAAAGAAGCCTGCACCAAAACACAAATGTCCTCTTGCAGCAGTGGCTTGTGTAGCAATTTACTTTTCATGATGAAGTTGCCAACCTCATGCACAACCTCACGCACAACCTCACATTACTCGTCCTTGTTTAACATGTTAAAAGTAGAGTAGTCCTATGACATCTTAGTCTCATCATCAGAGACCTATGTTAACCAAATGGGACCATAAAGTACACAGAGACAGAAAATAAAATAGTTTGAACACATGGTAAGGATGGAACCCAATCAGCTACCATCGCATGTCAGAAATATTACCTGATAATGTGTCCCTAGACCAAGAGACGTCAGAGAAAAGGATGCCAATCTTTTTGGTATAAAACAAGTATGGTGGTTTGCTAGGGAAGGCAGTTGATTGAACTGATATTAAGGGATCCTTCCAATCGGCTGTCCCTACCTGACATTTTCATATAATATCTCTGCTCATAGGTAATTGGTTGCTTGGAAACAAAAAGATGTTACGTAAACTACCGCTGTAAAATCACATGAATGATGTGATGCAGACTTCCAGCGATTGTCGACTTATTCTCTTTAAGGAGTAAACGGGGAAATGATGCTGATGATGACGGTGACGATGATAGGTAAATGGTCTTAACATTCTTAAAGCAAGTGTAAACTCCAAAGACCGTTAAGGACATGTGGCGGCATTTTTAAACAAGCAATAATGACTCAGTTAACAATCAGTGTATTGGTATTCTTTGATAGAATAAGATTATTTTATTTGAAAGAAGAATGTTAAGGATCCAACTGGGAGCTAAAGCACTAATGAAGACTTCAAGTAACAGAGCAGTGTGAACATATAAATCACGTATAGATCGGCAGTATGAACATATAAATCACATATAGATCGGCATTATGAACATATACATCATGTATAGATCGGCAGTATGAACATATAAATCACGTATAGATCGGCAGTATGAACATATAAATCACGTATAGGTCGGACAGGCACTAACAGCCTTCAGTGAGAAATAGAAAGTTAAAACACAATATAATAACAGTTCAAATGGGACAGAGTGGCACAAAGAAAGAAGATACTGGGTACACTAGCAACATGGCATAAAAGAAAGACAACATGTGAGAAATGAAGATATATGATCACTTATACACAAGGTGGCACACAGTTGAATTCCAAACAGCCTGAGCTATTGTTAATTCTACCCGAAATTTGAATACATCATGGTCCGGATCTCTGCTGTACTCTATACAAGATGACCAGACAGTACCTGCTGACTTAAACTAAAGTGCGGCAAGATGGTACGACGAGAATTCAATAACAACGATTTCGCACTGTTAAATCTTTTATCTGTGTAAAGTCTAGCATACTTTCAAAGCAGAACTTTAGTTTAACTTTAAAGTGAACGAGTAGCCCTTTGTAGTTGAAAGTTATCTTTTTCTACAAAATAGTGACAATTTTGTAAGAATTCTTCCCGTTCATTTGATTACGTGTCCACAAATATGAACAGTAAGGTTTGAAGAGTTTAACTAGTGAACTGGATAAAGACGTTACTAGGTACTTAAACAATGTGGCAGGTTCCAGGACTAGCCATTAAGTTTACCTCACGTTTCTCATAATCAATAAAAGAAAACTTATTCCCCATCTTTAAAGTAAGAGCCAGCGGAAATACCAAAAGTTTAAGAAGGTTGGAAATGTTCGTGTTTGTCTGATCTGATGTTCTTGGAGGAGATAGAAGGTCAACGTTGTGAGGACGAATCAATAGTAGCTGTTATAAAACTTGTAATTCCCGTTCAAGTTAATTGTAATAAGTTTGTGAAAGGTCATCCCGGTGTATTTTGGGCACGTTTTCAAAGTCTAAAGCTTTAAAGACATCCTTTCATTGAAATTATAGTCGTTAAATTTGTTACATAAAAAGATACATTTTTACGATCTTACAACATATTTTTTTCTTCTACTGGTTTGGTGTAGTTAGTTCATGTCCTAGTGCATATTGTGTATGTTCTAGAATCACACAAAATATTGCTGTTACCAGCCGGTAACTTGCTCTTTCTGCTGCATGTCCAGATGAAGTCAACAATTCTCATGTTGTCATTTCCTTCATTCCTATTCCATTTTAACTTCTTTAAATCTTTGTAGCCAAACTTATTATGACTTACGGTCAACGCACCATGAATAAATTGAAAGGCTTGCGTGCTCTTTTAATGGGTGTTGAATTCAGTGTTCACGGTGGAATGCGCGTTGTTTCTGTATTTTCTGTAAAATGCATCATGAAAAGATTGCAAGACATACACATTCTGTTAATTGGTGTCCAATTTAGATTTCACAGCGCAATCTGTATGTTCCTGAAAAACTGGCAGGGTTTTTTCAACCTTCTTTATAGGTCTTTTCACTTAGATATATTGACTATTACTTTCCATAGACAGCAGACTGTGAATATTTTACGATAAATGTTGCGAATTATAGTTTTATATTTGGAAATAGTGTTGTATACGTTGAACGCAAGTCTTTATTCTTAAATCGTTTTATATATAAGTTAATTTCCTTCAAAAAATAAAGCAAATGTAAGATTGATTTGATAACTAGAATGTAATATCTTACAATTATGCCTTGTGTCATGTAGTCTGCGATACAATTTGAATCAGACAGACGACCACGATGTAAACGTCTTAGCTAAACTACCAAATAAATTTTCTTCAGCTGTGTCGTACGGAAGGTTAATTGTTTTATTGGCCCGTCGACAGATGTTGACAGATACGCGAGAAGGTATAGAAAATAGATTTTTCACAGGGGGTAGATTGAGGGAAAGATATGTCTCTGGAGTTATTAGGTTGTCTCCTCCTGCCTATCCGTACGACTGTACTTTGTTGCCAGACAGCTTTTACCTCCCTATCATGAATAGATAAGTTTCTCTAAACACACACACAGCAATGTGACAACAAGACACACAAACGTGAAAAACTACGGATAAATGGGTAAGGGTCTGACCAACACACAAAGGTAAATTTCTTTGTAGTTTATTATCATTTAAACTCGACAACATCAAAATATCTAAAGGAAAAGATCAAAGAGTCATTTACATGCATACAAATAAAGCAGAAAAAGTGCACCCTCCCCGAATGCAGAAAAAACCTAAAATTATTAACCCAAAGGTTGAAGGTTAGCACTATATTACAGAATGAACAGTAGTGGTACTCTATGAGACCCAGTAAAATAAACAAACTTTTAGACAAATCAGATATATGAATAGTTTTCCCGCAAACAAGAAAATACTCGCACACTCTTTCAAGCAGTGGCCACTCTCACACTCTTACCTAATTGCCTGGTATGGTAGGTCTGTAATATCCTTTGGTAATATAATTCATTCATTCATTCATAACCCTCCACTCCCAAAGGAGCATAGGTTTTCAACAAACACATGCCAAGTCCTCCTGTCACGTGCCATCAAGTTCTGTCCACGTTCTCATTATCATTTTCATCTCTGTTTCCAGCTCTCTTCTCCATGTGCTTCTTGGTCTACCTCTGCCTCTCTTGCCCTGGGGGTTCCAGAACAAGGACTGCCTTGTAATGCTATCAACAGGTTTCCTCAGTGTGTGTCCTATCCATCGCCATCGTCTTCTTCTCATCTCTTGTTCCACTGCCACTTGTCTAGTTCTTGTCATCAGTTCCACGTTGGTAACCTTGTCATACCATTTTAATTCCTCTAATCTACGCAAGCACCCATTTATGAAAGTCTGTAGCTTTTTGGTTGTTGTCTTTGTTGTTCTCCATGTCTCAGAGCCATACAATAGGACCGACTTCACATTTGAGTTCAAGATTCTTATTTTCGTGTTGGATCCGATTTCTCTTGATCTCCATATATTTCCCAATGCCATGAAGGCTCCTCTTGCTTTTTGTATTATTATTTTGATATCACTGTCTGTCCCTCCAACTTTGTCTATATTGCTGCCAAGATATGTGTACGACTCTACATCTTGTATTGGTGCTTCTTCACGTTCAACCCTGTTTTCATTACCTGCATTTATTCTCATTATCTTTGTCTTTTCTCTGTGTATTTTCAGACCCAATTGCTGTGATCTCTCATCGAGTGTTTTCAATTGGTCTTGCATCTGATTATGGTTATGGGACAGAAGAGCCAAGTCGTCAGCAAAATCCAGATCACCCAACTGCTTAGTCAGAGTCCACTGGATTCCATTTCTGTTGTGTGTTGTTGATGTTCTCATAACCCAGTCTATTGCTAATAAGAAAAGAAATGGAGACAAGAGGCATCCCTGTCGCACTCCTGTTCTTATCCCAAATAGTTCTGTAAGCTGTCCTTCATGAAGAACTCTGCATGTCATGTCTTCATATGTTTTCTTTATTAAATCAATGATCTTCATGGGAACTCCATAATGCCTCATCAATGTCCAAAGTGATTCTCTGTCCACACTGTCAAATGCCTTTTAGTAGTCCACAAATTGGATGTATAATGGTGAATTCCATTCCAGACTTTGTTCAACTATTATTCTCAAAGTGGCTATCTGGTCTGTACAGGATCTGTTTTGTCGAAAACCTGCTTGTTCATCTCTCAGTTTCTTGTCTATGGACTCTTTTAATCTCTCAAGGATAATCCTATTTAATACTTTTCCTGGCACGATAGTAACATTATTCCTCTATAATTTGTGCACTCTTGTAAATTACTCCATGAACATATTATCTATTTTCACTCCAGTTGTCGCAGATCCAAATTGGCCCCAGTCCATCCCCAGAATTAGTTAATGAGGTGGACGCCTAATCTGGCCTTCTCCTATAAGTGTTATTACAAACAGTTAAAACTGTGAGAGTTCTTGAGGTTCACTCTTTAACGGGAAAATACTTCCAATATTGGGAAACATCTGGGTGCTAAAATTACTGTTCTTATGCTGATGATTTTTCTATCGGCCAACTCTGTGTTAGAGCGCCGATTCTGCACAGCGTAGGTATTTAGAGAGGTATACACCCTTTGAATATCGACTGTCAGGAGTCGGGATAAAAATAATGTTCACTACTGTGGCTGGTAAAAATACAAATCTGGGTTTGGTAAGTCCAGTGTTAAATATTTATTGTACTCCAATACTCTCTGGCGAGTGCCCGTTTACACATGAAATCGGTGACACACAAGCCAAGAAAAGGAGAAAATAACAAATCCGAAAAATAAAAAGACCGCTGGCCGCCCTTGTGATTAGGTCTGCGAAGAATACAAGAAACATCTATAAAAAATGCTACTTTTTTATCTATACACAAACGGGACAAGACGATCTCTTCTCCACTCCGTCAGTCCTGGTTAAATTTAAAAAGCATACAAGTTTGCAGACGCCGCTGGCGCTGAGTTCGGTCGGACTGAATTATGTTAATTCGCCCGCCCCTGCTCGCGCCGGGGTTCAGCGTACAATGTTAATTATTATTTAATCTCTCCATACGCGCTACCTAAACAATGATCGCCTGTCATTAAATAGCTATTAAATTTTCGGCTTCTGTTAGTTCGTCGTATGGTATTAAAAATAATAGACACTATAATGACAAATATGCACACATGAAATATAACATGTAATTGCCTCTAAGTCCAGTCAGCTAAACCGTCAGGTTTATCTCTCTCCTGTCGCATCTGCCTATACTGTTAACATCATTACGGTCTAAGGTATGCGGGTGGCGTGATTTAACATTTTAATAGAATATCTGGTATAAAATCGCTACGCGTTACTTTATTTCACTCGTTGTACTAGCGAGAAAAATCTAAGTGAAGAACAAACGTAAAAGCTATCACTTCTTAAATCATTAGCACTATTATCCTTTTTACCAGAAAATTCAGAAATGAAAATCTCTACAAACACAAGTAAACCATATTCCAACAATAAAAAAACTGGTTCTAGGACTGCGCTAGACTATTCAAAATTCTGACAGACGACAATGGTGTTAAGAAAACGATAGTATATATATCACTGAATTTCTCTGATCTCTAATGTTGTTAATTTTGCGTCCCGGTGAGACCCAAAATTCAGAAGCTAGGCCTATCAAGATAAAAGACTTACGGTCGGTCGATGAGGTTTCTCGTCGGGAGTTTTCGACCGGCATCAAAAGACTTTCTGTTCGACTAGCGGGTTTCTCTTTAAGAATGCCCGCTTCTGAAGATCAAAGAGCCCAGGGGTTTCTAACTTCCCCTGAGTACGAAACTTCAAAAGGGTCTGTGTTTTTGTCTCTCCCACGTGCTTGCCTGTCTGAGAACTATTATGATTGACAGAAGCTTGAGTGAGAGGACGAGGTAGACACAGCCTGATTTGCTTCCCTGTTATGACTGACAGGTCACGCAGTTTGTAAACATTTCTTTAGCTCGTGTTAAAAGAAAAGAAGGCGGGACAAAATGATACGTTGCAGAAATAGACAGTTGGTATATATGTGCCTATTTAGCTAGCAAATCAGAGGGCAGCTATTAGGTTGCAATACGCTGTCAGATTATACTGTAGACTCTTTTTCCATTACACGTCACAAGCTGGATAATTATGTTTCTACAAATTCTGACCAAACTGTGTAGAAATCGTGTCACAAGTCGTCTTTCGCTGTCGTGGTTAAGTTTTGTAGAAAAATCCAATGCCTGTTTTTTTAGCAATCGATTCCCTGTAAACTATTGACTGTGGAATGTTTTCGTCCTTATAGCTTCTGTTGCTCATTTGATTCATATGTTTCTGTGTTTTCCTTTTACCAACATTCTTATAGTCGAAAATGTAGGATATGTAACGGAGATTGCTCTTTTGTTCATTCTGAACAGATGTTCAAACTGTTTCATTCATTGTTGCGGGATACATCCCTGCACGATATAGAATCATATATACACCTATGTAGCAAAATAGACAGGTAGCAATATAGACAAATTGGAGGAAGATATAATGATATCAAAGTAATAATTAAAAAAGCAAGAGGAGTTTTCATACAATACGAAATATGTGGAGATGAAAGGAGATTAAGTCCAGCTCGAAAATAAGTTGTCAAGGCAATCCTACTGTTTGGCTCTGAAACATGGAGAACAACAACAAAAGCCAAATTAGAAAGATGCAGAATTTCATAAATGGGAAGTTGCGCTGAATAGAAGGATTGAAGTGGTATGGCCACGTCACTAATTTGGAACTGTTGAAAGGAACCAGACAAACTCCGACGAAGCAAGATGTAAGGAAAAGATGCTGGCGTTGTATAGGATATCCACTGAGGAAATCTGTTGATAGCACTAGAAGACAATGCTTATTCTGGAATCACCAGGATAAAAGACATAAATAAACACCAAAACTCACATAAAATATAAAGAAGATATTTCATCATCTCATCTCAACTCGTAACCTGTCATGGGTCGTAGGGGTGCCATGATGGAAGCATCAGCAGACAGGGTACTCCACTGCTCTCTATCCCCAGCAATGCGTACAAGTGTGGAAAAACCGTGTCCTGCCCATTCTTTGATGTTATCAGCTCAGGATTTTCTTTGCCTTCCTCTTCTCCGTTTACCTTCGACTGTTCCCTGAAGGATCGTTCTCGAAAGGGAGTCAATGACGATTTACATGCCCAAACCAGACAAACTTTCGACGTTTCACTACTGACAAAAGTGGTTCTTGGTGGCCTGTATACGTGTTTATTTTCTCTCTAATATAGACATTTGTTTTGTGCTCTTTATAGCAAATGCGCAAAATTCTTTTATAACATTTATATTCGAAAGCCAGAATGTTTCGCTCCGTATCTGCAGTGAGTGTCCAGCCCTCTGTGACGTACGTCTAGTTTGACAAGTGAATTCTCCCTGATATGATGGATGATTTAAAGGGACTTTTAGCTTTTCATAACATTAGAACCCCTGAACATTTGTTGTAACTTTTCGTTTGCCAGAACTCATTCCACCGGGACTCATTTAGTAGGCGGCACGAGATCAAAGAGACGAACTGAGGGATTTTAGGGGAGCCCATCGGCGCTATCAAAGACAGTAGTGGTCCCTGATACGAGACGCAGTTGCTTGCCGCTATTTTCGCGTCTCGGTGTCAATCGAGGAACCGAGCGAACGGGGAAAGCGAACGGGTAGCAGCGAACGGAGATACGAAGACCAGGGTGCGGTTTCTTCTCTTGATTTGGCGGTCAGATCCCCAAAAGTTCGTGAGATCAAATAAGCTGTCAAGTTTATCATGTCCCACTCAACTTACATTCCATTTTAGCTAAATAGACCATGAAGAACTAGACACGTTATCACTCGCTGGCCAGACTTTTACAGAAGCACTAGCTTTATTGAAATCTGGTTATAGATTTTCCCCTGGATTTTATATATGTATTTGCAGTGTTTTCTATTCTGTGCAGAGCGGTAATATATATATTGTGTAAAGTGATCAGTGGTCTAGTTCATTCATTATATTTCATTGGATGTTGTGTTAATTTAAACCTATTAAATTAAACCGTCTCAATAGTTCCAGTTGAAAATATAATGATCTATCTATTATATTATTTCAAAAGATAATAGATGCTTAAATTAACTTTTAAAGTCGCGAAGGAATTTATAATTAATAAATTCAGTTAAGTTTTAGTTTTATAGATGTGGGTTTTTAACCACTAGAATTCGCGCAGTGTTTATTAAATACATAATTAAATACTCGAGTGTATTATAGACTTAACGGGAAATTCATCGCGCTTTAGAAGGTTATTTGTTTTCGGTATATTACATGTCTTTTTTTTCTTTCACACAGAGTGATCGTACCTGCGATCCCAGCATTAAGAAAGCAATAAAGAAATCAATCTAAGCAAGGCAAAGCATAAACAGTGTGTAGAGTTCCCCTGACGCAGAACTTGTTGAGACTGTGTAAATTTTTAATCTTTGAGGCGATTCTATGTTTGGAATTCCGCTATCTAACTTATAGCAAAGAAAGCACACCCAAAGACAAATTTAACGCACCATCAAACAACTTAAGTCGTAACGGGAAGAAGAACACTGGCCCGAGCTTTGTTAGTTTACTGACACAGAGAGGTAATTCATAATTTCCTGAACAGTGATGTGACTAGTTTCTCACTGGACTTAAACCATACCTCACGGATAAAGTGTACCAGCACGCGTAAGAATTTTATTATCAGCGGCATAGTCAAATAGACCACACCATCCTCACCCCGGTATCAGAGACCGTGCCCTCCCATAGAAACTGTTATTAAGAAAAGAGACACAACTACAGATTCATTTTCCAGCGATTACGGGATCCTTTTATGTGCTGACCGCCTACCCGCTAATATGGGGCTAGAACTTGAACAAACACTCATACATTTAGTTTGAGGTGTAACTGCTGTTGTGTTATTCTATGGAGTGCAAGATTTTTTCACAATCGGTAAGTGAGAGCAAGATGAGTGAAGGCCTTTGCTAGCGCGTGTATGAATGACAGGAAATTAATTCTTTTTGTGTGACCATTTTGTTAACTTGCTTACCTGGTAATATATGTATCTTTTCTGTATACCCTACATTGTTCCTTTAAGTGGGATAGTTGATAATTTGTTAACTCTGTTTAAAACCACCTCCTTTCCATTTGCTTAGTAAAGGGAAGAACAGCTGGGAAGAACAGGTTTTTTCTATCACCTATACCTAATTTTGTAACACCTCTTTCAGAGTAATTAACTTCACTGTTAGGTTAACGTACCTATGTCCCTGATATTATCTATCTTTGGACTGGGTTTATCTTTGTCTAATAAGCGGGAAGGGCTTAGTCGATACCAATCTTCTTCACCCCTTCCAAACTTGTTATTTGCATTTGTGTACTTATGATAATTTATGTAATATCTGATATTTTTAGTGATTGATGTTTAAAGTGAATAAAATCACATAAACTCATTTAGTTCTGTGTGTTGGATATACCCAAAGCCCAACTTTTCCCCTTATTCGTTTAATATAGTTTGTATCAACGTCGCCTGTGTGTGTGAAAAAAACACCAAATCGGTGTGCGCGCAGATGCGGGTCTGGAAAACTGGCAAATAATTGTTTGACCAGGAGAGTGAAAGAGAAGATTGAGAGAAACGATTTGTCGTAAATAAGTCTGTCTTTACTCTCCTCCAGCACGCTGTGAAGCAACTATTAAATCTCTACATTTTCTATCACTGAGCTTTCCATCATCATTTTTCACTCTAAACCGGACCACTATTTCTACGACTCTTTTCTCTCAAAATAAATTTACGACAATATTTGGCCGGCTCGCCGGGATAATTTTGAGATACATTTGATGCACACATATTTGTGGGCTGGTTCTGGGATCTTGAGCTACAATTGAGGCAATCGCATAGCCGGGATAAAGATATTTTGAGTCTGATTTAGTTTGGGTCTAACTAGGTAGAGTGTGAATGATTTGTCTTTGTGAATTAGGGAAATAAATAAATAATTACACCCCTAGACAAACGTTCTTTAAGTATTTGGGTTGTCCACACAGCATATTTACAGGTTGTTTTCTCTCCACAGCAGTAGAAAGTACAGATAAACAAATATATTTGCTATTATAATTATCCTCTGGCGGAGATAATTAAATTTCTTTCTTTATAAGAGTTGCTGGGATTGCGTGATTGTTTTACAGTCACAAAGGTTTTTGAAGTTAAAAAGAGTTGAGCTTAGCTAAAGACGGATTGTTCTGATTTTGAAAAATTAAGTTAACAACGTCTCATCTCAATAATTGACTTTAGGGACGGAGTTTGTTGTCAGAGATTAAAAATTTAGGGAAAATTTTTTTTCTTTTAAATTGTTTTAATATAAATTTTTCTCGACTGTTAGTAAAAGTAGATTCTTTTCCAGTGTAACTTACCATTTAGTGGCATAGTCGCTTGCGTTTAGAGCCTTAATTGCCAGATAATAGCAGCGATAAGTTTGCACAGTACAGGTAGGAGGTAACACAGGTAAATTTATACTTGTGTTTTTTTTTCTCGTAGCGGTTCAGAGTTCCTCCCTTTCGCGTTGCTTCTTACTAGTTCTCTAGGCATACTTCATCTTATTCTTTAACAATGGCAGAGAGGATAAAGATGAGGTCCATCTTGAGGCTGGAAGCGAAAGAGGCAGGATTAGATGCAGAAGCTGCAAACGCGTTTATTAACCAGGAATTGGAAATATATGACGCGGAGCAACAGAGAGCCGAAGCTGAGAGGAAGGCGGAGCAACAGAGAGCAGAAGCTGAGAGGAAGGAAGAGAAAGAAAGAACAGAGAGGAGAGAAGCCCAGGAGAGGGCAGATAAGAAAGAAGCGGAAGAACGTCTTTTGGAACAGAAGAAAATTGAAGCAGAGATGGAAACTCGCAGAGAGAGAGAGAGACAAGGAAAGACAGCATCAACTGGCGCTTAAGGCTCTAGAGAGTCGGGGCGCCTCTACTTCGACTAACGGAGAGCCGTCTTCGCCCCAGTCTCAATCAATGGACCTCTCCAGTACTCAATCTGCCCAATTAACTGCTATGTCGTTTTCTTTAGAATCTTTTCCTAGCCCTAACGAAAAAATTGACAGCTACCTAGAAAAATTCGAGAGACTCGCGAATCTTTATGGGTTAGAGAGTACCCGCTGGGCGCTCAAACTTTCAACGTCACTGAAAGGCAATGCTTATGACGTGTACACAAAGCTGGGACCGAATCAACATGATTACGACATGTTGAAAAAGGCCTTACTACAGCAGTTTGAGATGACTGCCCGAAAGTTTCTGCAGTTGTTCAGAAACAGCCGAAAAGAGAGCACGGAAACATTTCCCCAGTTCTCTTCACGTCTCACGGGTTATCTGACAAAGTGCATTGAATTATCTGACCTACCTCTTTCATATGAGGGACTCCTCGAACTTGTTCTTGTGGAGCAGATAAAATCCACTTTGTCGAATGAAACACGTAGATTTTTGGCGGAACAGGGGGCAGTCAGGCTTGAAGACATACTCAATAAAGCCGAACGCTATAGCAATGCAATGGCCGAACTTCCCAGCACTAAACGTAAACCCACCGATGAGCCATCTCGAAAACAGAATCTAGAGCAGGCATCCTATTCTTCCACTTCCTCTCAACATTATAACCAACGAGATAACAATACCCAGAAACCCCCCCAGGAAAAATCGAAATTCTACAAAACCCGATACCCCCCCAACACAAATTCTGATCAACCCAACAAGCCTACGTGGCAGCGCGGCCACCAAGGTCAAGGAAAAGGGAAGACCCCTACACCAGGAACGTCTGATCAGGGCAAACAAACCGGTGCAAACCGCATTGGATGTTTGCATACAGCCTCGAAAGGTAGAGTCAATGTCAGTGATTCTCAACCTGAGGGGGACCGACCCTCAACTCGAGGAACTGTAATTTTGAACGGTACCTCTACTACTTGTCTTTTTGACACTGGATTAAGTTTTGATTGTATTGTCGCTAGGCACCTAGTCAAACCCGGTCAGGAGACAGAGGAAACCGTCAAACTTAGTGGAGTTTTCAGGAGTGATGCACCCAGGACGCTTCCTATCGCACTGGTAGAAATACACTCTGACTTTGTCAGAGGAGTTATTAAAGCGGCCATAATGGATGATCCGATCTACCCAGTTATCCTGGGATGTAGATATGTGTTCATTGGGAGACCTAAGGAGCCGATTGTGGCAGCGGTAACCACAAGAGGGCAAGCCAAGAAGGAGAGGGAGCCTGCGCCAAACTTGTTGCCGAATGAACTGAAGGAGGCGCAACAAAAGGACCCTACTCTGGCGCCCTGCTTTAAAAAACTGCCCATGGCTAAGGACCCCAGACACAACGGAGACATTTTTTCTAAGGATGGTGTATTGTATCGTAGAACGGGCAACCCGGACACGGGGAATAACCAGCTCCTAGTACCGACGCAGTACAGAAACCAGATCTTAGAAATGGGGCACTCTCTTCCCTTTAGCGGACATATGGGACAAAACGCCACTATTCAGCGAATAAAAAACCACTATTGGTGGCCAGGAATGAACTCTGACATTGTCAGGTATGTGAAATCCTGCGCCCAGTGCCAACGGGTAGCACCCAAGCACTTGACACCCCCAGTACCTATGGGGCAAATGCCAATAGTAGGGACTCCATTTGAACGGGTTGCTGTCGACATTATTGGTCCTCTGGAAAAGACCAAAAGAAGGAACAGGTTCATCCTGACCTTAGTTGACACTTGCACTATGTGGGCCGAAGCCGTACCGCTACCATGCACTAATTCCAAGCATGTCGCAGAAGCCCTTGTGCAAATTTTTACACGGTTGGGATTCCCTCAACAAGTTTTGACGGACAATGGATCCCAATTCCGTAGCCTGTTAATGGAGGAGATCTTTAAGATCTTGAGGGCCAAACATATCCACACAAGTCCCTACCATCCGGCCGGAAATGGGCTCGTGGAACGTTTTAACGGTACCCTCACCATGATGTTACGTAAGCTGGGTCAGGAGAAACCGGAAGACTGGGACCAATATATATCGGCTGCCTTATTCGCCTACCGAGAGGTACCCCAAGCGTCTACGGGTTTTGCGCCAGCTACACTTTTATTTGGCAGACCTATTAAGGGGCCACTAGAAGCCTTACTTCGGTCCCTGACAGACCAGAAGGCTGACGAGACAGTCGTCTCTGCAAGCAAGTATGTATCTGAGCTTAAGGAAAGGCTAAAGCTAGGATGGGATCTAGCTACTACCAACCTTAAGAAAGCCCGCGCTAAAATTACTAAAAGATACAACAAAGCTGCAAAAGAGAGAGAACTACAACCAGGGGAGAAAGTCCTATTGCTACTTCCAACCGGAAGCAATAAACTTCGCATCGGATGGCAAGGACCGTTTACCGTCCTTAAAAAGATCTCACGTACCAACTACAAGATCTCCATCAAAGGAAAGGAGAAGGTCTTCCACATAAATCTGCTAAAGAAATATTTGGAAAGACCGGTGCCATCCTCCGAGCATCTCCTGGCTGTCGCCATAGCAACGGAAGACGAGGAAGATGATGATGGTTGCATGGAGTATCCATTGCAACCCACAGAATCCTTTAAAGATGTCAAGTTCGGCGACAATCTCTCACCAGAACAACAAACAGAAACCAGGGCTCTACTAAAACAGTACAGTGCAGTCTTAACGGATGTACCTGGTCGAACAAATCTCATTGAATTTGATATGAAATTAACAAACGAGACCCCTGTTCAAACCAGAGTTTACCCCATCCCGTACGCTAAAGCTGATGCACTTCGCGGAGAAATAGACAAGCTGCGTCAGGCAGGAATTATCAGTGAGTCTACATCTCCTTACAGCTCGAGTGTAGTGCTGTTGCAGAAGCCCAATAAGGAAGTTCGGCTGTGCATTGATTACAGGTTGCTAAACGCTGTAACGGAATTCCAGCCCGAACCTCTCCAAACTGTTTCTGAGTTGTTCACCAAGCTCAGCAAAGCAAAGATCTTCTCCAAGATTGACCTCAGCAAAGGTTATTATCAAATACCAGTCAAGGAGGAAATTAAACCTTTGTTAGCTTTCAGCACTAGTGAAGGACATTACACATTTAACGTGATGCCGTTCGGTTTGCATAACGCACCAGGAGTGTTCACCAGGATGATGAGGAAGCTTCTACAACCTTTGCAAAGTCCCCATATCCATAATTTCATGGATGACATCTTAATTGCATCGGAAACCTATGAAGAACATATTGCTACGGTTGCTATGCTCCTCAGGAGACAGGAAACGGGTCTTACAGCCAGACCTAGCAAATGTCTCATCGGGTTTGAACAGTTAGACTTCCTGGGGCACACTATTTCTCACGGATGCAGTTGGCCTATAAAGAAGAACGTGGAGAAAATAGTGGCAGCAAAAAGACCCCGAACGAAGAAAGACGTACGTTCCTTCATATCGCTATGTGCATACTATCAGAAGTACATCCAGAACTTCAACGGACTGACCTCACAAAGAAAGGTTGTCCTGATAAGGTCATATGGGATCAAAAGTGCGAACACGCGTATAGCACTTTGAAAGGACAGTTGTCTGCATACCCCATCTTGAGGTTGCCTGACCTCAAGAAACCTTTTGTACTGAGAGTCGACGCGTCAGGTCAGGGCATCGGGTCAACACTGCTTCAAGCCGATGACAGCGACCTGAACATGCTATTTCCAGTTGCCTATGGCAGTCGGAAATTAAATAAAGCGGAACGGAACTACAGCGTAGTTGAAAGGGAATGTCTTGCTCTGATTGACGGTATCAGACGCCATCATGAGTTTCTTTATGGTACATCTTTCACGGTGCAAACAGACCACGCTCCGTTAGCATTTCTTGGTGCCAATAAAGAATTTAACGCTAGGATCATGCGTTGGGCCCTCCTTTTAAGCGTTTATTCTTTCAAAGTGGAATATATTCCGGGAAGACAGAATGTCGGGGCTGATTTCCTGAGTAGAAACTGGTCTACAGAGGAAGAAGAGCAAACTGAAGATACCACTCATCCTAAAATCACCAATCAGGTCACCTCCATTGTCAAAAAATAAAACATGAAAAGTGGTTTCATGTCTAAAAGTGGGGACGATTGTGACGTACGTCTAGTTTGACAAGTGAATTCTCCCTGATATGATGGATGATTTAAAGGGACTTTTAGCTTTTCATAACATTAGAACCCCTGAACATTTGTTGTAACTTTTCGTTTGCCAGAACTCATTCCACCGGGACTCATTTAGTAGGCGGCACGAGATCAAAGAGACGAACTGAGGGATTTTAGGGGAGACTATCGGCGCTATCAAAGACAGTAGTGGTCCCTGATACGAGACGCAGTTGCTTGCCGCTATTTTCGCTTCTCGGTGTCAATCGAGGAACCGAGCGAACGGGGAAAGCGAACGGGTAGCAGTGAACGGAGATACGAAGACCAGGGTGCGGTTTCTTCTCTTGATTTGGCGGTCAGATCCCCAAAAGTTCGTGAGATCAAATAAGCTGTCAAGTTTATCATGTCCCACTCAACTTACATTCCATTTGAGCTAAATAGACCATGAAGAAATAGACACGTTATCACTCGCTGGCCATACTTTTACAGAAGCACTAGGTTTATTGAAATCTGGTTATAGATTTTCCCCTGGATTTTATATATGTATTTGCAGTGTTTTCTATTCTGTGCAGAGCGGTAATATATATTGTGTAAAGTGATCAGTGGTCTAGTTCATTCATTATATTTCATTGGATTTTGTGTTAATTTAAACCTATTAAATTAAACCGTCTCAATAGTTCCAGTTGAAAATATAATGATCTATCTATTATATTATTTCAAAAGATAATAGATGCTTAAATTAACTTTTAAAGTCGCGAAGGAATTTATAATTAATAAATTCAGTTAAGTTTTAGTTTTATAGATGTGGGTTTTTAACCACTAGAATTCGCGCAGTGTTTATTAAATACATAATTAAATACTCGAGTGTATTATAGGCTTAACGGGAAATTCATCGCGCTTTAGAAGGTTATTTGTTTTCGGTATATTACATGTCTTTTTTTTTCTTTCATACAGAGTGATCGTAACCTGTGCGATCCCAGCATTAAGAAAGCAATAAAGAAATCAATCTAAGCAAGGCAAAGCATAAACAGTGTGTAGAGTTCCCCTGACGCAGAACTTGTTGAGACTGTGTAAATTTTTAATCTTTGAGGCGAATCTATGTTTGGAATTCCGCTATCTAACTTATAGCAAAGAAAGCACACCCAAAGACAAATTTAACGCACCATCAAACAACTTAAGTCGTAACGGGAAGAAGAACACTGGCCCGAGCTTTGTTAGTTTACTGACACAGAGAGATAATTCATAATTTCCTGAACAGTGATGTGACTAGTTTCTCACTGGACTTAAACCATACCTCACGGATAAAGTGTACCAGCACGCGTAAGAATTTTATTATCAGCGGCATAGTCAAATAGACCACACCATCCTCACCCCGGTATCAGAGACCGTGCCCTCCCATAGAAACTGTTATTAAGAAAAGAGACACAACTACAGATTCATTTTCCAGCGATTACGGGATCCTTTTATGTGCTGACCGCCTACCCGCTAATCTGGGGCTAGAACTTGAACAAACACTCATACATTTAGTTTGAGGTGTAACTGCTGTTGTGTTATTCTATGGAGTGCAAGATTTTTTTCACAATCGGTAAGTGAGAGCAAGATGAGTGAAGGCCTTTGCTAGCGCGTGTATGAATGACAGGAAATTAATTCTTTTTGTGTGACCATTTTGTTAACTTGCTTACCTGGTAATATATATCTTTTCTGTATACCCTACATTGTTCCTTTAAGTGGGATAGTTGATAATTTGTTAACTCTGTTTAAAACCACCTCCTTTCCATTTGCTTAGTAAAGGGAAGAACAGCTGGGAAGAACAGGTTTTTTTCTATCACCTATACCAAATTTTGTAACACCTCTTTCAGAGTAATTAACTTCACTGTTAGGTTAACGTACCTATGTCCCTGATATTATCTATCTTTGGACTGGGTTTATCTTTGTCTAATAAGCGGGAAGGGCTTAGTCGATACCAATCTTCTTCACCCCTTCCAAACTTGTTATTTGCATTTGTGTACTTATGATAATTTATGTAATATCTGATATTTTTAGTGATTGATGTTTAAAGTGAATAAAATCACATAAACTCATTTAGTTCTGTGTGTTGGATATACCCAAAGCCCAACTTTCCCCTTATTCGTTTAATATAGTTTGTATCAACGTCGCCTGTGTGTGTGAAAAAAACACCAAATCGGTGTGCGCGCAGATGCGGGTCTGGAAAACTGGCAACTAATTGGTTGACCAGGAGAGTGAAAGAGAAGATTGAGAGAAACGATTTGTCGTAAATAAGTCTGTCTTTACTCTCCTCCAGCTCGCTGTGAAGCAACTATTAAATCTCTACATTTTCTATCACTGAGCTTTCCATCATCATTTTTCACTCTAAACCGGACCACTATTTCTACGACTGTTTTCTCTCAAAATAAATTTACGACACCCTCACACCCATACAAGAGAATAGATAATACAAGTGATTTGTATAATTTGATCTTCACAGGAAAACTGATGTTACTTTTCCAGATCACATTCAGCCTTGTCATGGCAGCTGAGGCCATCTCAAGTCTTATCTTGATTTCTTTACTTGATCTTCCATCACTACATATAGTGGACCCCAGATATTTGAAGGTTTTTCACTTCTTCTAACGTTTGCCCATTTAACGTAATGTTGGTCGGAACATGTTTCTTATGGCTATTCACCAATATCTTGCTTTTTCTATATTATTTTCCATCCCATACGCTCTTGTTACTTTCTCCAGTCTAGAGGTAAGGTCTTGAAGTTCTGATTCTGTTCCAGCTATAAGATCATTATAATCAGCAACACGTAGATTGCAAAGAAGTCGGCCTCCAATCGATATGGTTGTTTTATAATCGTAGAGAGCCTCCTGCATAATATGTTCTAGATATATATTAAAGAGCACTGGGGACAGGATACATCCCTGACGAACTCCTACAGTTGTTTTGAAAAATTCTCAAGTGTCATTGCTTGCGAAAAGAGCTATTTAGACCTAGACAAAAAGGGATAAAAAAGGCACGAAAAGACCAGAACAGTCGACACAGGGCAGCTGGAACTGTTGTTTATTTACTGATGACGTGTGCTCCGTTGGGAGATGTAATGGATGAATAATGAATTAAACTTGTCCCTAAAAAAACCAACAAGACGAAATATCCCTTTGCAGTCTGAAGAGTGTCTTGGGAAGTTATCATAAACTAGGCGTGTGTGGTTATAAATAAAAAAGAAGTCTGTGGTTCTGATCGGACTGTTTACACTACTGTGTTTGTTAAAAACTGACTATGAATGAGTAGAGAAAAGTGCTGCTTTTGATTTTGAATTAAAAAAAGAAAAACGAAAAATAAATAAAACAGAGCGACACAAGAACGACTCTGCGGCTTTAATAGAATAAAGAAGCCAATTATTTATACTACTTACTGATTCTTGCATCGTCTGGCCAAAACCGAGAAGGCTGGGGAGTCTAAGACATATGAATTTAGTATGGGCACTTATGAAGTAAGCTTATACCCTAGAGCCTCTTTCATTGTTCCCCCTTCTCCGTGTTGTTTAAAAATTTCCAGAACGACTATGGTACCACATTTGTCCATTTCGTTAACTCTAGTGCCTTTCTTTACAAATCATATCTCTGCTCAGACCAAATCATGATAACATCTTTTTCCTTTCATATAGTCACGTGCAACATCTTGTGTAGAGAAACTTTTATCAAGACATTTAGAGCTGTGTGGAGCACGAGTGAAGATGAGAAAAACCAAAGTGATGAATGTATGTTTCTAGGTTGAGTAGAACGTGATTGGATCATGACTATTTCTGTTCTTCTGATATAAATGTGTGTCTGCATTAAACGTAGAGGCATTCTGATTTGGTTTTACGGAAAATCAAAGATTACTATCACGATCTAATTGACCATTTCATTTTCCTTTTCCATATGTGACGTTACGCAGTGAGGCGGGGTCCAACATTTTTCTGACGAAAAGATGAGGGGGTCCAACATTTTCTAGCGAAGTGTGATGATAAAGTATGGGGGGAGGAGGGTTCAATATTATCTGACGACGTATGATGATAAGATGAGGGTGACTAACATTTTCTCAAGACGTGTGATGATAAGATGAGGGGGTCCAACATTTATTGACGACGTATGATGATAAGATGAGGGGGTCCAACATTTTCTGACGACGTATGATGATAAGATGAGGGGGTCCAACATTTTCTGACGACGTGTGATGATAAGATGAGGGGGTCCAACATTTTCTGACGACGTGTGATGATAAGATGAGGGGGTCCAACATTTTCTGACGACGTGTGATGATAAGATGAGGGGGTCCAACATTTTCTGACAACGTGTGATGATAAGATGAGGGGGTCCAACATTTTCTGACAACGTGTGATGATAAGATGAGGGGGTCCAACATTTTCTGACGAAGTGTGATGATAAGATGAGGGGGTCCAACATTTTCTGACGACGTGTAATGATAAGGTGAAAAAGGGGGGGGGAGGGGGTAAAAATGACACAAATTCCCCGACGTCAACATTTTCTGACGAAGTGACAGTAAAAGGTGAAAAGGGGCGCGGGTTAACAAATACCACAAATTTCGTAACGTCCTATGTAGACGACCCATTATGGCGCAGACAGCTACCACTATAGCTAGTGCCTTTGCAGGACACCAGCACCAAGCATTCACGTGCTCTTGCAGTGGTAGTTTCCGTACGCATTTTTTGTTCATGATGTGGTTGTAAGCCTTATGTACAGCATCATATTAGTAGCCTGGTACGACATGCCCGAGGGTACGGTAGTCCTTTCTTTCTTTGTCTCATCATAAACTCCAGGAACAACACGAGGCGATCTAGGTGGTATGTGCATGCTACATTGTAAGCTACTCTTGTCTCATCATAAATCCCAGGAACAACACGAGGCGATCTAGGTGGTATGTGCATGCTACATTGTAAGCTACTCTTGTCTCATCATAAACCCCAGGAACAACACGAGGCGATCTAGGTGGTATGTGCATGCTACATTGTAAGCTACTCTTGTCATCGGAACAACACGAGGCGATCTAGGTGGTATGTGCATGCTACATTGTAAGCTACTCTTGTCACAGTGCCCCTTATAGTATGATGTGTGTGTGTGTGTTCTTGACTTATGGATGCGAGTCATGGGCAATGTCTACAAACTACAAACGCCAGCTCCAAACTTCAGAAATGAGGTATATATATATAATCACAGAACAAGAAAGACCAACACTAATCTTAATAGTCGACTTTACCCTGTTTCTAACTGTTTCAATAATAATTATTGACACACAACAGCCAACTCAGGTATTTATGAATCTCTAGCTGGCCTACTTTTCGATCGCCAGTTGGGCGACATGACAGCGGTTGTCCAGTATTCTGATTTATTCTACGCGATGAGTCTACCAGCCCCACTTTACAAGCTCATATTAGTCGACATTTAAGCATTGCCTGAGGTCCAGTCTTTAACTCCCCGGAGACCACCGGGGAAACCACACGGGGCAGTTGATGATAATGGGTTATTTTAAAGCACTGTGTTGAGCCGCGCTGGTGTAATGGTTACCACATTGCGCTGGCGATCAGGTGTTCAAGGTTCAAGCCCGGGCATGGGCATTTGATGGAGTGTCATCGACCGGGATTTTGACTGAATAACCTGAACGGCTCTTGAGATAAACCATCTGTGGATGGGAAGAAGCAGAGCTCCTGACCGGGTTGGAAGGAAAGTCCACAGACTCCCCAGCCTCGCAATGACATGTCATTGGGCCGAAGGGCTGAAAGCCCAAGTGCCGCTGGTTAAGAAAAAAAAATAAAAATAAATAAAAAGCAGTGTTTTATCGTTCAAGGGAATGGATGAAGTGTTAAAATTACAAAGTTTATTTGAAAAGAGAATGGACAGAAAATATTCCAAGAACTTGGTAAAACGGTGTACGGTTATTTGTAAACTGTAAGGTAGAGTGGTTAGAGTGCTGGTTTTTCGCGGCAAAGGTGCCGGGTTCCATTCACGGTATCGACACGCATCAGTCTACCCAGCTGTAAAGGGGTACCTGACTTTGCACTTGAGATAGGGTAGGAAAAGGCAGCGAAGTGGAGAGTAAAATGTTAGAGAACATACTAGGTTCACCTTTATGAGATGGAGTGACCAGTTGTCTTCCGACTCCCTGTCTTTGAATTCCCCAACTCAAGAGCAGTCAAGTACCCATTTACAGCTGGGTAAACTGGAACGTGACAATATCAGGTAAACTTTGCAGCGAGAGGAAAGCATCTCTAACAGCTTTGAAGAAACAAGAATGACACTTTCTGTCTTACGAGTGCCTCCTATTTACCTCTATTCGTTTATTTATTTACTACTAACAGCCCTCGGGGGGTTTTTTTTTCAGTATTATTTTCTATGTTCAAGGCATAAAAACTTCAAGACTCGGAAAGATAAACAGCAAGAGTTAAAAAAATAAGAAAACTATATAATGGAAGCATACCTGAAACAATCACCGGAACAAGTGGTCTAAGGAGACGCCGCTGAACGCGAATAAAATACATACTGAGAAAGTGAACTTTTAGCCTCGCAAGGTAGTCTTTCTTTCTGAAGACCACAAAACATAAGGAGAAGAGAAGAAGAAGAAAAAAGAAACAAAAAAAAATCTTTTTCCCCCCTTCTGTCTATCTCGATGAATGTGTACATGCTACCTGGTTACATTTTACTCCCGTTGTTATTTCGTTAGCGCTGTCCTCCCGTGTCAAAGGTACCGGGTTTGAAACATATTGGCTTCTCGCTCCAGTCTAACCAGCTGTAAATGGGTACTTGTGTTCAGCTTATGAACTTAAAATATGCCAAAAAAGGGGATCAGATGCAGAGGTGGGTCCATACTCCATAGGTTGTAAACAGAGAAAAATTGTGATGAGGCTTTCAAGAAATAAACTAACAGCAGCTTTAAATAAGGTCACTTCCAATTTATAATGGTCTTTGAAAAAGTCAGCAATGAATTAGAACTGCATTCAACTTAATTTGTTTATTCTCTGTCATCAGGCAATGAATCTGAAATGCAGTAAAATAATTTTTTTTTCTATTCTCTGTCATCAGGCAATGAATATAAAAGTCAGTCAAATTATTGTTTATATTCTCTGTCTGCATTCAAATTAATGTTTTGTATTCTCTATGGATAATACCTTGGAGCTGTTATAGACCGGAAGGGGGGCATCAAAGAAGAGTTGGCCACTCGAAAAGCAGCAGCTGGGAGACTTTTTTCAGGCCGTAAATCGAGGATTCCTCAGCAAGAGAGAAGTTGGTAAGAAAACGAAGATGGCTGTATACTGCTCCACCTATGTCCCAGTCTTGACGTATGGATGCGAGTCGTGGACAATGACTACAACCCACAAAAGCCAGACCCAGACCTCAGAAATTAGGTATTTAAGGAAGGTGGTTGAAATAACAAGAAGAGACATGGTTCGCAACCAGACGATACGTCAAGGCCTAAAATCCTTCCCCCTGCAGACCCAAGTAGAACAACCCCATACTAAGATGGCTTTGCCATGTCTGCAGAATGGGAGAAGATCGGCTACCACGACAAGCATGGGATACAAAGAGCCAGGGATCCAGACCTCCAGGACGACCCAGAGTCCGCTAAGAGGACAACATTAGACAATCTTTGAAGGACCGAGAACTAGAATGGAACCAGGCCAGGAGGAAGACAGCCGATAGGATAGTCTGGCGCTCTCTCTTCCAAACCTCTACACCTCACGGTAGAAGGGGAACGACCAAGTACGTAAGTAAGTAAGTATTCTCTATGGATGAAATGTTAAGTACGAATAAGAGATCACTGAAAAGAAAGCATTATGACAAAAGATGAATAACATTTGGTTCAGAAAATAATTGAATATGTTACCTTCAACCATCTAGGCCAACTAAACATCATCATCATTATTATTAGCATACCTCAGCTCTCAAAGGAGTCACACTTACACCAAGTCTTCCTGCCCCGTGTCATCAGCTCAAGGTCTTTCCATGTCATCAGCTCAAGGTCTTTCCATGTCATCAGCTCAATGTCTTTCCATGTCATCAGCTCAAGGTCTTTCCATGTCATCAGCTCAAGGTGTTTCTATGTCATCCGCTCAATGTGTTTTCGTGTCATCAGCTCAAGGTGTTTCCGTGTCATCAGCTCAAGGTGTTTCCATGTCATCAGCTCAAAGTGTTTCCGTGTCATCAGCTCAAGGTGTTTCTATGTCATCAGCTCAATGTCTTTCCATGTCATCAGCTCAAGGTCTTTCCATGTCATCAGCTCAAGGTGTTTCCATGTCATCAGCTCAAGGTGTTTCTATGTCATCAGCTTAAGGTCTTTCCATGTCATCAGCTCAAGGTCTTTCCATATCATCAGCTCAAGGTGTTTCCGTGTCATCAGCTCAAGGTGTTTCCGTGTCATCAGCTCAAGGTGTTTCTATGTCATCAGCTCAAGGTCTTTCTATGTCATCAGCTCAAGGTGTTTTCGTGTCATCAGCTCAAGGTGTTTCCATGTCATCAGCTCAATGTGTTTCTATGTCATCAGCTCAAAGTGTTTCTATGTCATCAGCTCAAGGTGTTTCCGTGTCATCAGCTCAAGGTGTTTCCGTGTCATCAGCTCAAGGTGTTTCCGTGGCATCAGCTTAAGGTGTTTCCATGTAATCAGCTCAATGTGTTTCTATGTCATCAGCTCAAAGTGTTTCCGTGTCATCAGCTCAAGGTGTTTCCGTGTCATCAGCTCAAGGTGTTTCCGTGTCATCAGCTCAAGGTGTTTCCATGTCATCAACTCAAGGTGTTTCCGTGTCATCAGCTCAAGGTGTTTCCGTGTCATCAGCTCAAGGTGTTTCCATGTCATCAGCTCAAGGTGTTTCCATGTCATCAGCTCAAGGTGTTTCTATGTCCTCTTCATCCCTGTCATTGTTGTCTCCAGTTCTCTTGTTCACGTGTTGTTGGGTCTCTCCCGACTTCTCTTACTCTGGAAATTGCAGAACTAGAACTATCGTGTAGTGTTATCAACAGGTTTCCTCAGTGTCTGTCTTGGATGGATGAATCGAATTACATGTATTGTCTTTAAATGACTTGTCCATATTGTTTCGTGGAAGTTTGTTTGTGGCTTAACGATTCTACGGAATGGGATAGCCGGCCCCTAAGTCGCCTGTTACGACATGCATGGTTGGTTATATAGTTACTGTTCTTTAGTCCTCTTTCAGGCCTGGTAACACATAAGTGAACTAAACATAACCATTCCTTTTGTCAAGTCTAAAAATGTTCGACAACTGTTGAACTGGTACGATTCCAAACAGTAAAACAATAAAAATGGTGGCACCACACAAGGACATGATTAAATGTTAGTTTATATTTCGGACACAAATGATTCTTAATTTTTGAAAGATATTACAGCTTTGTGAGGGTTTGCGTGGATTTTCGTGGCTGTGGACGTCTAGCCTCCAACTTAGAGTTGTATCTATGACCACACATAAAAAGCTCTGATCGAAAATTATCCATTAATTTGATCGGCACTTCAGATACTGTTTTATGACCACATATACAACGTGTACGCAAAACAGTGCCTTTGATGTGATCTTTACTTCAGAGACCAATTTATGGCCCCGTCAAATAAGCCGCTCTCTGAAACGTGCTATCTGATGTGACGTCCACTTTACCGACATATTTATGACCAAATTTAACAGCCTGTATTCGGGAAAGTGAAGTGCTCATCGGCTGCTGGTTCCAGATCTGGGACTCGTAGCAACTGGAGCCGATTGCCTAAAACGTGATGGATTGGACAGTGGTTTTGTGTGTGTCAAGACCTAAGCATTATAGAAGATGAAAAACATGTGAAATGCAAAATTATTTCCCCCAGCAGTTCCAATTAGCACGCATACAGCTCTCCTGAACTACTGTAATTATTATTATATGTCCAGATGGTAATATGCTATATCGTGTATATGGTAAAAGAAGAATGCGTTCATGCTAAACCGTTCCCTGCTCTTTATGTTCTTGTTACGCAAAACCGTTCTTGTTGAACTGCCATATTTCTGAATGACTTTTATTTTCAACTCAATCTTTTATGACTAATATGAGGTCGTGAATTGTCTGGCAGCCTCAGTATGTAAAACAAATTTACACATAAACGAGCACTGCATGAGCATGTGACTGTTTGGTGAAAGGAACAGGCTGCAGTGATAACTCCACGTTTCATATGGAGCGCAAAGCAAGATGATTTTGCTGAACTCAACCGTTTTTTAATACACCTCTATTAAGTAATGCACAAATGCTGCGGTTGTGTAGGACACGTTAAATGCATTCAGGAAAACAGTAGATATTTGGAAGAAAATAATTTACAGAGAGGCGAAAATACAACCAAATTTATGAGGAATCAGTTTAATAGAAAATGCTTCTTAAATCTGCGTGTACAAATAATTTGTCAATAATTAAATAGCACTTTGAACAACAAATATTTTATAGAAGAATGAAGAACATGGATGGATTAGAAACCCTTTTATAGCAAATTCGACAACATTTTGCACAGGCACAGACCAATCTCGTCTAATTGATCTCTTTCAGATTCCACCCTGAGGACCGCATTAATGACTACCCCTGTTTTGGATCATCTCTAAAGAAAGAGGGAGTATTCAGAAAACGGCTACGAATCCCTGCTTGTTTAATCCTGCACGGAATTTTCTATCTAAGCGGTGCAAAGTTTTCATCAACAACAGCGATCAAGTTCAAGGATTTATAAATTTCACAACTGGGCCGGATTTAGGAGGTGCGGGGCCTAATTCAAACATTTTCAAGAGGGGCCGCCCAGCTTCAGGATTGACTGAAAACACCTAAAACAATGCTCATTTCTTCCCTGTATTATACACTTTCCACGATAGAAACCACTATTCAGAGCGACAATCTGATCATCAGACATATTCCCTCGTCGGACAAGTGTTTCGGCACTTTGTCTTCTTTCATGACTATACCAACAAATTACAGAACTATATATTGCGTGCATTGTGTCATATATTATACATTTCGAGTTGGTTAAGAGTACACGTCCCCTGTATGCTTTAAAAACGAATCTTCCTTCATAGTTATTCGCCAAAATCATTTACTATGTTGCCAAATTTTAAATTCTTCAGTACTTCGCCTTCATTTGATATGGTTGCCAAACAGCTTAATCGGGCTTCTTGCACAGTTGATCACAGATATGTTTGAAATAGAATCAACATGGAGAAGCTCCTCTTTCATTGGGCTACTGTTAATGAAGTAGTCAGGATGATTCGAGCTGCTATAAATAAATTAGAGAATGTTGTTGTTTGGTTATTTTTATGTTAAACATTTTAAAGGGGTTTCCACAATTAGATTGAGCAATTGGGTTTAATGCTTCCAGTTGGTCACAAAGCACGTAGCCGTTTGTGTCAGCAGATTTTACACTTGACGCGTGTTCGTTTTCCTGCAGAAGTTTCACAATTGTTAATACCCTGCTCAGGGCCCTGTCGGAATAATCGGTTAAACTGGACTCAAACTTAAAACGGGTTCTGCTTCACAAATCAATGTGGTTGTTGTTTACCTAGTACTGCTGGGATTCTCGCTCTTTTGCAGCCAATACCAAGTTGAAGACTCATTGGCATTATCTACACTGTAGGTCTAGGCTTTACATGTGGCTGTTCTGCCATTCTGAAACGTGTTGAGTTGAAATCATGAGTTCCAGTTTCTCCAGCTTAGTTTGTATTTAAAGGATCTTCACATCTGGTCCCAAGCTACAATGAAGAAGCGCGTGATATTCTATGCATTTCCTGCCATCCAAGGGGGTTATCCAAATATGCACAACTAAAATATGTAGAAAAGTAAAAGATTATTGTTCTTTCTAAAATAATGCCATACTACGTAGAGTAGAGGCACAGCGGGCTGATCACCCGCTTGCTAGTCACATTGATTACGGAAACAACAATTAATATTCTGTTGTACCAATAAACGCCTTTAGGCGTAACGGAACAACGGATAATTTCTTGTTGCCCTAAGACGCCAGCTAGGCGTAATGGCCACAGACTGCTTGGTCGGTCGTTGGCTAAGGACGGAAGAAAAAGAAGACGTAGAGTAGAGGGATCGGAGTTGTGTGACAGGCCATGGGTGGAGAACTGATGACAAGAACCAGACAAGAGCCAGTGGGGCATGGGATAAGAAGAAGACGATGGCGATGGATGGGACACACGATGAGGTAACCTGTTGATAGCTTTAACAGACAGTCCTTGTTCTGGAATCCTCAGGGAATGAGAGGCGGAGGTAGATTAAAACACAATGAGAAGAGAACTGGTGATAGAAGTGAAAATGATGAGGAACACGTGGAAAGACCTTGAGCTGATGGCACGTGACAGAGGGACCTGATAATGTGTTTTGTTGAAAGCATATGCTCCTTGGGGAGCTAAAGGGTATACACTGATTGATTGATTGATTGTGTCATGCTAGACAAAAACCGTGTGCCTCTAGCTGACTGAAATACAGGGTTTGATCTTCTCATTTTAAGAACAGCTATCACTTCATCATTAATATCTACATCACATATGAACACTCTGTGAATCAGAGGACTTTAATTAATTCATATATTCAAGGTAAAGGTAGTCTCATAGAAGATACTGCCTTAGGGGAGTGAAGTGTTAGAGATTTCACATTTCTAGGTTTCAGCTTTATTAGTTTGGGGGTGACCGTTTCCTTGCTTTGCTATCATTACCTTCTCTAACCCACGAGCGGAGTCAGATACCCATTTATGGCTGGGTGGATTGAAGCGTGATGCTACCAGGCTTCCAACCCAGTAACTTTGCCTAGAGAAACCTGCACTATACTGTAAACGGTGTAAATTTCCAGACGCTGTAATTTTAATTCCCGTTAAAGTAATTGTAAGAGGCGCCACTGCTACAATAAAATATAAGGCATACTTTCGTACAGCACATAGTATACTATGCCCTATATTTTATTGTGTTACACCGCTCTTGTCATGTCTTTCGTTTCTCTCCATCTCTCTCTCTCTCTCTCTCTACATGGAAATGCGTGTTTCTTTTCTGTTTCCAATTCTTTTCTCCAAGTGTTTTTGGTCGACCTCTACTTGAAGTACCCTGGCGATTCCAGAACAAGGACTGCCTTGTCATACCATCAACATATTTTCACAGTGTATTTTACCTTTTACTTTATAGTGCTTACAATCACTACGTGTTATATCACTCGACAGTTTTAACATTTACTTAAATTAACCCCTTCTTAATGTTATGAGTCTATAAGATACCACGCTCCCTGTGTTTAGTTCCAGAAACTGTCACCGTTCCAGAGATCACCTAGTTTTAATCATGTACTCCAAATATCGTAAACAAAAAGGTCTTTTGAATTGGCGTCTGCTGTTAAGAGCCAAAACAACAGAACAAATGGCGCTGTCTACTTAAAAGTACTTAATACAATATTCCTGACTGATTAATTATGTCGCAGGACGTCCACTCAGAGCTTCCAAACTTTCGTAAACTTTATCTTTCAACCTAAAATTGCAGTTGGCGAATAAACGATAAAATCTACGTGATCGTGAAAGAGCGTATATGCGAATGTTGGGAAGACCATATGGCAGATGAACATCACAGAAAGAAATTTGCATTCAAGTTGGGCTGACAAGAAGACATAAGAAGAGGCACACAGACAGTCAGACAGACAGAAAAAAGATAAGACAGACAGACCGAAAACCAGACAGACAGAAAGACAGAAGAAAAGATAGACGGACAGACATAGAGAAGACAAGACATACAGACAGTTAAGCAGACAGACAGAAGACAGGAAAGAGACGACAGACAAAAAAAAACATGCATACAGACAGACGCTAGTAGATGGACAGACAGACAGACAGACAGACAGATAGACAGACAGACAGACAGACAGACAGACAGACAGATAGACAGATAGATAGATAGATAGATAGATAGATAGATAGATAGATAGATAGATAGATAGATAGATAGATAGATAGATAGATAGATAGATAGATAGATAGAAGCGAACTAATTTTATATTAATATACTATTTAATATGCGGATTGTGAGAACTTCCTCTACGTTTCCTACTTTCAGACTTGAGTGAGATTTAACCAATTTCAACCAATCAAAGCGAAGGAAAAGATATCGATCACAAGATCGGACATACCCAATTATATGTCTGGCAGGAGGGCTGGAACCGGTCAATTAGTAATGCGGGGGTTTCCTTGGTGGTGTCTGTCACTGGACAGAGTGGGGACAAGATGGTACCTCGTCTAAGTGCTAATGCTCTAACGCATTTTACCACAGCTTCAAATACAATCCCTAGTAATAGAAGGGGCACGAAGCCAGCCAAAAAGATTGCTGGTAATTGAGGAACAGTGGAAGGCAAAGGGATGGCAGTTGTCGTAGTAGCAGAAGCGGCAGTTGCAACTATTGTTGTTATCAACATTTTATAACAGAGCAAGTTTTACTCTGTTCAACTTCTCCGTATGTGATATAGTACACTCCGTATCTTTAGTATCGCTTGGTAGCAAGTTTTTTTCAACGCTTTCTGCATAGAAAATTCTTTTCAGTGCATCTCATTTAATCAGTGGTACTACATAGGTCAAACTGAACGTCAAAGCGAACATACCAGAAACGGTGCCATCCTCAGGATGTGAAACGAAAAAAGCGCAACAAAATTATGTTCCCTCTTCTTTTGTTTTGATGGGTTACTTGCTCCTTGTTTTTATAATTACCTTTAAAGTGTTGGCAATACAGTTGTCTTATCCAAAGCGTCTGGAGATCAGAAGAGGGCGCTGGCCATAGATGTGACACGTATTGAGGAAACCTGCAGATAGCATTAGCAAGAAGTTTTTGTTCCTATAATCCCCAAGTTAGGAGAAGTAGTTACTCTCTAACACATCAATCATCTACAGCAGCATCAACTATGGAACTATTGTTACCTTTTCTCACCTGTGGCAAAGAATTCATCGAAGTTTACATTTGGTTTCATCCTTCTTTTGGAATCCTGTTATGCTTAGACTTCATAGCAACACGGTGGCGTCTCGCTTCAGTCTACCCAGCTGTAAATGGGTACCTGATTCTGCTCGTGAGTTAGGGGACGAAAAGGCAGCGAAGAAGAAAACTGGTCACCCCACCTCTTGAAGCTGAACCTAGTCTAGTGAAGTCTTTAACACTTACCTTCCCTACGGCAGTATTTACTTTACCGTATTAAGACGGCCTTCTCATTTGTCATCAGTGACCTGTAGTTATATAGTTAATTAATGAGGTCATTTTAAGGGGAAAGTAGATCATCATCAACACCATCATTTCCATATTGTTTACTTTCAGAGAAACAGATGGAGAAGAGAACAGACGACACACACAAAAATGACGAGAAAGGCACAGAAACAACTTTGGTAAAGGTCAAATGAATTAAAAGGTTACATGCTTTTCTAGAGCAAGACCGTTCATGTGTTTGACGTCATCAAATTATAAAACAGTGAAGCATTTACAATAAGAATGCAATCGATAGTAACGGAAGATTTATTGATGTCGTTCAAAGTCATATCAGGGGCTAATATAGTTACTTTGGCGAGGCACCAATAGCGTCCAGTCATTACCGACAGTTCTGAGTTTTTGTTTTGTTTTTTTGTTTGTTTTTGTTTTTAGAGTGTCTGCTCTTTTTAAATTCTAGACCAGGCTGGAAAGTTACCTAAAACAGTCATATCACAGACAGTATGGTCCACTAAGTCAAACCAAGCACGTTCTGAGATAAGTCCTTCCAGCATCAGAGATCATATGGATTACGCTGGTTGACGCAGACACTAACCGGGTGAACGTATGGAAATGCGACTTCATGACTAACGTATGCAAACTATACGTCCATGACAAAATCCTTCAGAATAATTTGGCGTCTGTTTTCTTAACTACGAGTCTATTCTGAAAAAAGTACTTCTGTTCCTCAATTGTTTGTAGCACATAATTGTAAAGGTAGTCCCATAGTTTCTTCTTCTACATATACTCACAAACGTCTACTTGAAAAATTTTCAAAGAAAGCAGTAGTCAGCTTGAGGTTATTTGTACCTCCATAAAGTTTTTCCACAAATAGTACTGGTGACGGCCAGATGTGCTTTATCTGTTCCTAATATTTTGGGCATCTTTGAAGCAGACGTTCAGCAGTCATTTTATCTGTGCCACATTTATGTTCATTGGTAGTTCCTATCTTTAGCTTGTTGAATAGATGATATCCTAATCTGTTGTGGCTCGTGCGGAGTCTGAAAATTATCACTTGCTCTCTTTTGCTGAGCTGGTAATATGCATCATTGTGTGTGTGGCTTGGATGCTATGCATCCCAATTGTTTCTGTATCTGATTCTGATAAAACTCTTTGCCGCTTCGAAAGTTATGATTGTATTTGGCTGAGGTGGTTTTTGCCAATCTGTCAGCCTCTTCATTGCCTGGGATCCTTCAGTGAGATGGAGTCCAAAAACGGATACTGTAGAAAGTGAGTGAAGTGTTAGAGACGTCATTATACTAGGTTTCAGGTTTATGAGATAGATAAGGTGACCAGTTCCTTGCCTTTCTGCCTTTGCGTTCCTTGCCTCACGAGCACAGCCAGGTACCTAATTTACGGCTGGGTAGACTGAAGATTGTGCTTCCAGGTTTTAAACCCGTACGCGGTAACTTTGCCCTAACAACTCTAGAAATCTGACATTATTTAAAACACGACTGCGTAAATAACAGAGATAATCTGAATAAGGAAGGATGTTAGAATCCCAATATGAGGAATTAAAATGAATCGTTGTGTAAGGCAGACAGAGTGGGTGTATACCAATCTCCCAGAGGACATTCGGTAAATGGACTAATTATAAACAATAAGTTTCGGCGATGCTGCTTTGTCCATGAGAAGTAAATTTTCAAAAAAGTTAGAGACACTAGAATGAAAGAACATGTGAGATGGATTCTAATGACGTTAATCACATACTCTGAATGAATATATGTTGTTATAAAAAGAAACGACAAAACAATGAATGAAATAATGAATGAAAGGCAGGGATGTCAAACTCGCTGCCCACGGGCCGCATGCGACCCGATGTACTCTTCATATACAACCGGCTTTACTGCCGTTTCACGCAGTTGCAATTTGCCGCTGACGGGTCTGCGAAGCAGCATGGCTCGGGCAATGTTTTGCATAAATTATGATTTATGACTCATGCTGTTTATTTGTTATACCTTGCAAACTGGTAAGCAGCTGTGGAGTCTTTTATTGCCAACATTCTACCGAGTAGACTATAGAAATCTACACTGTAAGCACTGATACATCGTCATGTATATTTTATATTGCTTTGTTGATTTATTATATATATATATATATATATATATATATATATATATATATATATATATATATGTATATATATATATATATATATATATATATATATATATATTGTAAATAGATAGTTACAGTCAGACACACAAAAAAGCCGTAAGACGATACGACAGGGTTGTGGGGTCGACCAAAAAATTGTCCAACCCTGACTACGAAAATTTTAGACGTCCGACTCCGATTCCCGACTCCAACTACAGTTTGTTACTATTCATATGGCATAACATTTAGAGTCGGGGTTCAGGAATTTTTATTGGCACCGACTCCACTACAAACGACCGACTCCTCGACTCCGACTCCACAGACCTGCAATCCACTGTTTTTGGGCATGTTATGAGAATAGGAAAGCTAGAATATATCGTAACAACAGGTAAGGTTGAGAGAAAACGAGATAGGGGAAGACAAAGAGAGCAAATACTGGACAGTTTGAAATCTTAGCATGGACAGAAGTCAACAACAGATTTGATAAATTGTACAGGAAGCTGTGGAGAGACATGATCTCCTACACTTGTGGCATTGCACTAGAAGAAGAAGAAGCAGACGCTACCATGTTTGAAACCGAAACTCGGTAACTTTTCAGAGAGAAGTCAGCGCTCTAACCACTATGCCTATTCTTTTTTGTCTGTTCAGAGACTCCCCGCGAACTATTCGGTGCTATTCTCAGGAGAATGGCGGTTAATTTAAATTTGTTCTTATCTCTCGGAATTCCCTCCGGCCACGGGTCATTACTGAAGTGCTGTCGGTGAATACTTGATTATCGGCCGCTTTATTACAAGAGATGAGTAAATAAGATGCTGCGAGGAATAAGCGTTAAGAATCGCGCTGGAAAAAACGGAGTGCTTCAATGTTTTTGTTGGCTTATTTTAATTGTCATGCAGACAGGTCGCTGTGGACGACAACTCCAGTGAACTTAAAAATGAATTTAAAAGTCAGGTTCGTGAATTAAATGTGACTGACAACAATTCATGCATATTTCGAAATTTGAAGAAGAAGTATTTGTGCACATTTAAAAAAACAATTCTAAAACTGCATCTATATTATATTATTTAGCGCAGCGTCTCAATACCACGCACGTTTAAAACCAATTAAAACTTTTTATGTTATATACTGTATATATATATATATATATATATATATATATATATATATATATATATATATATATATATATATATATATATATATATATATATATATATATATATATATATATATATATACATACGGTATATAATGATTAATTTGGACACACAAAAAATCCCAAATGTAGCAGATTTCAGGTCACATTAATGCGAGAAGTATTGTGACGTCAGCAGGTACGATTTCTAGAATTGTATTTAGAGTTGACAGTCTAAAATTGCCTTAAAGGTCAATTCAGCCATTACAAGATATTTACAAATATACGGGTGTTAATAGCGACTTCATCATGTCTTCTTGGCTTCGGGCGGTATTTTGTTTTTTTCTGACAGTGCGTACCTTCTTTTTAAGTCTATCCTGTCATATCGCAATTTTCATAATATAGACATTTAAGTATATTAGAAGAAGTGGTATGCAATACAAGTGGTGTATGGAGAGGTCAGGGAGGGGTAGTACCTCTGGTGAAGGGGCAGTCGCACTTCCTTCGGAAGTGGCTCTTCAAAAATTGGTCCCCACCTACCTCTCAGCTCTCACCTGTGGCTCCAAGTAGCTGGTGCATGCACAGCGGTCACACCCCGGTACACCGCCTCGACTGGAGGGCTAAACCAGGTGAGGGTAGCCGAGAGGGATTTAAACCCTCGGTGAAAAACCGGGCTTGTCTAACTAGCATGTGAAGACTGGATTTGGCGGACTATGCGGACGAAGCCACCAGCTGGCTCAACGGATATGAAGGCAACTACCAGCAGCGCGGAGTGGAATGCAAAGAGCACGGCGAGACACTTAGAACGCCCTGGTCATCCACTGCATCCTGTGTTGTCTCCAGTCGTCTCGATAATACGAGTATCTTGCCACTAGACCAGATAATTCAGGACGCGAGAGTGAGGATGACGATTAGCGCAACTCTTCCTCACTTAAATCCAATTACAGCGCAAGTCACAGCTTCAGACAGAAACATACAGACTCTTACGCATGGCAGTAGTGACGGCGTACACATCAGATACAGGACAGATGAGAAGCTATTAAATTTGAGATGATTACAGTCCTTTACGAAGGTGAATGAAACAATGATCTCTGACCTCGTCTTTGCACAGAATCGGACATGCAGAACAATATGAGGAGTGTGACGTATAATGGAAATATAGCCTACGGTAATCGGACAGTCTTTCGCGACCTCGTAGCGTTCTATGATTTGCTAACAAAACCATGCATTTTTCTGCCTGTCTTACTCACTTTTAATCCACGCCTCTTTTCCTTGAACATAAACAAACGAAGTTGTTTACCAATTTTCGCGACCTGCCAGTCATAGCGGGGAGCGAATAGGGTTTGTTTATCAAGTTTCTCACGCAAGCTGATCTTTCAATCATCGAATATCTGACAGACCACACGTGGGAAAACACCGGACCTTTTTGAAGTAGTCGCACAGGCAAAAATATTTCCCCGTGTACCCTTTGAAGTTCGTATACAGAGGAGAGTTAACGCTTTGATCTTCAGAAGCGGGGAAAAATCTTCGGGAACACCGTTAGACGTGAGAATTTTTCTGATGTCGATTAGCAACGCTGAGACAGAGCGACCGTAAAACCTTTTATCTGGGGAACTCTGTTCACGATTCTCCCGATTCACATGGTAATGTGAAAAGTAACGTCATCTATAGACCCGAGAGCCAATAATATATATAAACTGTCGTTTCTTAAACCCACTGTCAGTTGGCGCTCAGAATGTTTTGAATAGTCTAAACACGGAGACTAGAATCATCGTGGAAGATGTGTTAATAGATTTCGTGGGGATCTTTATTCCGATATTCTGGTAATAGAAAATAGTATTTACGTAATTTAATGTATTAAGTTTTACCATTAGAATTCACTTGGATTTTCTAGCTATTAGAACTAGTGAAATAAAATAACGCGTAGCTATTTTATACCAGATGTGCAGTTATAATGTAATTTCCATCACCCGCTTTCTCACACAAGAAGAGACGGTTCTAGTTGACTGATTAAGCAATAGGCGCGACTGATATGTGACAGAAAAGAATTCATGTTTATTTTATTTTGTGTATTTATTATAAGTGACTATTATTTAATATCATACGACTAAACAAACAGGCGCCGACAATTTAATAGCTATTAACGACAAGCGCTATTTTGTAAGTGCGCGTATGGACAATTAAATAATAATAGACATTGTACGCTGATCGTTAACGCGAGCCAGGGGCGGGAAGGGCGCATAATTTCACCCAACCTAGACACGCCGCGCTAGCGCAAGCTGACCGGATAGGTTTAGGCTATAGACCCCGTGTGCTTTTTAAATTTATTCAGGACTGACGGAGTGAATATGAGATCGTCTTGTCCCCGTCTGTGTGCATATAGGTAGAGATATACAGAATAGTAGCATTTTTTCATAAATGTTCTTTTATCCTAAGCAGACCTGATCACAAGAGCGGCCAGCGGTTTTCTATTTTGGGATCTTTTCTTCATTTACTGAATGGTTAATGTTGTCTTTTCTTGGCGTGTGCATCCCCGAGTTCATTTGTGAACAGGATTGGCCAAAGATATACCAGCAACATTTTTTAACTTGTATATTTAACTGGACTTACCAATACCCAGATATTTTTTTTCATTGTATCAGCCCACATGGGTTGTGCAGAAATAATAAAACTATCTGACTTTTGACAGTAGTATCAGCGAATTTATCCAGAAAGTTACTTTGTTTCAAAATCAGCGCTCACCATAGAGTCAGCCGATAGGATTTACCATCATTTATCAATTGTAACAGTTTTTAGCAACCAGATGTTTCCAAATACAAAGTGACATTTGTACATCCAGGAATAAACCAAAAAAGTTGGCGTCCACCTTATTAATTTATTTTTCAAGGATGGACTGGGAACAATTTGGGCACTGAACACTGACATTTTATATATATATATATATATATATATATATATATATATATATATTATATATATATATATATATATATATTTATATATATTTTATATATTATATTCATATCATCATCACAGCCCGTAACCCGTCATGGGTCGTAGGGGTGCCATGGTGGAAGCATCAGCAGACAGGGTCCTCCATGCTCTCTATCATATTATATATATATATTTTATATATATTTTTATATATTTATATATATATTTATTATTATTTTATATATATGTTGAGGAGTGTGTGGTTATTCTTATTTTTCGTGCTTATTCCTGCCTTTTGCGTTTGCACGACTGTTTATGTGTATCCAATATTGGTAGGAATGTAATGTCCAGGGTTCTCTCTTTACGTGCCTGGCGAATAAACATTAACTCTTAGTATTAACTTACTTTGTGCACACATCTCTTTCTCCAACGAAAGTAACAATAGTTGAGTGACGGTTTGTAACTTTATTACACATTACGAAACTTCAGAATAGACCCATTGATGTGGTCAGGCAATTAGAACATAATCCAGATTAATAATAATAATAAAAGTCACTCATTTTCATGAACAATTATGAATGTTAAATATGCCATACATTATAATACTTCCATGTAAAAACAGGAATATACATTAGGGCTATCCACACACGCCCAAACACACATCTCCACCGTAAAACAACGGGACACTGACTGCTCTCTCTTCGCTGCTAACTATCTCTTGTTTTTTACCTGCCTCGTTAGCAAAACTTTCACAGCCAGTCCCATCACGTGACACAGAGTGGCCATTTGGGTGAAATGGCAAAGTGCCAAACTGGGCGTTAAAACTAAGGCATTTTCTACTCCCAACATAGCCCCCCTGTTCCCGAGCGGAAACCAAGGGTTTTCGCTTGAGAATAGTGGATAGTTAGCCCAAGAACTATTAATCTATTAGGAAAGAAAAAAAATCATACTGCTTAGAATAATATATATGAAATAGTAATTGTAGTACCAAATGACATGAAAACATATATATTTAAACAGTTTAGACAAAATGTAATCCAATCTTTCAAAAAATGCAATTAAAGTCGTAACATGAATGTTTCAATAGTATATCACCTGAAAACAAAACAAGATCAGACAATGTCAACATCTGGCACAAACAATTTCACTTTCCAGTTACATTCCTTGACAATAAGTCTGCCAGAAAGTTTTCTTATCCCTTGATGGGGATAATTGTATATCTATATTCTTGGATAAGCAAGAACCATCTGTGTAATCTACTGTTTGTCGTAGTTTTTTGATTTAGGGATGTTAGTGGACGGTGATCCGTCTGGAGGTAGAAGTGTGCACCAAGTAAATAGCGTGATAACTTGCTTATACACCAAATGATGGACAAAAGTTCTCTTTCACTGGTGGAATACCGAGTTTCTGCTGGAAGCAATTTCCTGCTTACATACAAGCATGGATGTGGAGTATCATTGAACCATTGCAACAGGCAACCACCAATGCCAGTCTGAGAAGCATCAGTCCTCAGAAGTAATGGCATAGTGATATTAGGTAACACCAAAATAGGTTCTTTGGAAAAAAATACAGTTTTAATTTTGTTCAAAGCTCCACTGCAAGTATCGGACCAAACAATTTTATTAGGAGCTCCCTTTTTAGTCAAAGATGACAGGACAGAAGAAATAGATGAAAAGTTCGGAATGAACTTGTGATAGAAGTTAATGAGTCCTAACATGCTCCTAACCTGTTTCTTTGTCCGAGGGATATCTAATTCTAATATGCGTTTGACAGTCTGCTCATCAGGGTATAACATGTGGTTACCAACACGGTGACCAAGAAATGAAATTTCTCGACAACCAATCTGAACCTTTGAAGGTCTAACTGTCAAACCATGCTTTCTGAGTAGCATTAATAAGGATTTTAATCCTGTGATATGTTCTTGGCAAGAACTATGGAATAAACAGATGTCGTCTATATATTTGATGACATCAGACCTATCTCCTAAGAGTCTCCGCATCATGCGCACAAAAGTCGCGGGAGCATTGACAAGGCAAAAACACATATAATTCCATTGGAATAACCCATATGGAGTCATAAATGCAGTTAGAGTTTTATCAGTTAAAGGGATCTGCCAATATCCCTTGGAAAGATCTAGTTTGCTAAAGTATGTAGCCTGGGATAGTTGTGATAAGAAATCCTCCAAAACAGGCATAGGCTCAGCATCTGTGAGAGTGACACTGTTAAGACGTCTAAAATCAATGCAGATGCGAAGAGATTTGTCCTTCTTTCTAACTAGAACCATAGGAAAAGAATAGGATGATTCAGAAGGAGAAATGATGCACATGCGTAGCATATCCTTAAGTTCACTATCCACCTGAGATCTGTAGTGTAAGGGTATAGTATACGGTCTGAGTTTGATAGGGTGATCATCAGTCAATGTAATATCATGAGATATAACATCAGTGCGACCTGGAAGTTCAGTCAGCACATCAGAGAAAGATTCTAAAACAGCAAGAGCCTGTTCTCGATAACTAGAATCTAAATCACCTGATACAGTTACATCTTTCCAAGATTCGGAAGATGTTAAAGGCAGCAGAGGAAAATTAAAAGAAATATCGCTCGCTGTAGAATCATCAGATTCCACAACAGCTGACAAAGTCTGTTGCAATGGTTCATCAGAAATACTGTCCAAGATAGGTTCTAATTCTGTAGGGCGCTCCACATATAATTTTAACATATTGATGTGAAATGTTTTAACTTTGCCCCTTATGTCAATGGCATAATCTACATCAGTTTTCTTCTCAACCACCTTAAAAGGGCCCTGCACAGGAAATTACCAGTTTATTTTCCTTGGTCGGAAGTAGTAGCCATACTTGTTCTCCTGGTAGGAACGAACGTAATTTTCGAGATTGGTTGCAGTGCAATCTCGACCTCTGTGAAGCATTACGTATCATACCTGATGCATAAGTACATGCATCTACAAGGCGTTGTCTGAGATCAATGACCAGTTCATAGCTGGTGCGGACAGTAACATCCTCCACTGATCCCAACAACAAATCCTTGAGTATGTGCATAGGACCTCTAGGGTTGGCACCATATACAAACTCAAATGGCGAAAAGCCAGTGCTCTCATGGGGCACTTCTCTGTAAGCAAATAAGACTGCTGGTAACATTCGGTCCCAGTCACGAGGCCATGTCTCGGTGACTTTGCCTAACAACTGCTTCAACGAGCCATTGAAACGCTCGCAAACGCCATTGCTTTCCGGATGGTATGGGCTTGTGAACGAATGCTTAATTGCTAACATGTTCTCAATATCTTTCATCATTTGAGACATAAATTGAGTACCACGATCTGATAAGATTTCATCAGGAAATCCTATGCGACAAAAAATAACAAATACCGCATCAGCGACAGCTGCTGAGGTGATAGTCTTCAATGGTATGGCCTCTGGCCAACGTGTACATAAGTCTATACACGTTAGGATATATCGATATCCTCTATCTGACATGACTGACATAGGACCAACTATGTCAATTGCAAGCTTGGTGAAAGGCCGTAATGGCACATCAGTGACTTGTAAGGGTGCAGCGTGGTGCTTGCCTCTACGTGCTACCTTTTGAGAAGTTGTACATGACCTGCAGTATAGCTTTACATCTCTGTTAACACAAGACCAATAAAAATTTGAGGTGACACGAAACAGAGTACGCTTAATCCCCATATGACCAGCTAACAGCGAGTCATGGGCAGTATTCAATACAATAGGTCTAAAACTCTTTGGAATAACTACCTGTCTCCTGACTAAAACATAGTTGTCAAAGCATCTAGTCAGTACTGAGTTTTTAAATTCAAACCAATAACGTGAAGTTTTTGTCTTCTTCACATGCTTGCTCTCTGCTAGAGCAAACAATGGTTGCAAAGCAACATCTTCGCGCTGTTTGGCAGCGAACGACTGGGGGGAAACATGAACATTCTGAAGAGATGCTCTCTCACTAAATGGTATAGCGGGCTCTTCCTTGGATTCAGCGGCATGCTGGGCCCTAGTGACCACAGCGTTAGCCAACATTGGGTGAGATTCAACCCATTTATGTATCTCCTCTGGGGAGCAATCCTTAATACCTGGTATATTACCAAGGATAATGTCTGATACTGGTTCATTAAGGCATATGCCCTTACCTTACCTGTAAAGAAGGGTGGGGCAATATCTATATCTGCCACTGAGTAACACTCTATACTCCCACCAAATGTTATGCACTTCACTGTTTTACCAGTAAAGGCAGATTCATCAATTAGCGATCTACGTACTCCAACAGTGGTACAGCCAGAATCACGAAGAACACTTACATGCCTGTTATACAGAAAACCAGTATATAACGTGAGGCGTCCCACGTTCTCACAAGATGACATAGCAGGTAGAGCATGCCCGCAGATCAATCTGGGCTGTGAACCAGGTTGGAATAAAGATTTGCACCCATAACAATTTTCATCATTAAGTGAGCTAACAATACATGCATTGGCATGGTCGGTTCCCTTCTCATCATTCTTTTTTGTAGTTACACATGCATTACCCTTCTCATGATTGCTATTGTCATTATGCCCACAGTGTTTGTTAGTGCTGTTTCCATAATATTTCTTATAAGGTCTATTCCTAGCACATGACCAACATCTGCCACTATTCCTTTTACCACTGTGTAATGCATTGTCTTGTGTGGGTCTATGATCCATCCGTTTGTGATGCATTTCCTCATTACGGTTAGAATTCTGCCGCCACTGACCTTGGTTTGAATAACCATAGTCTCGCCTCTGTGAGAAGTTAGATGGTGACCTCTGCCTTGGGAAGTTATATTTTCCTCGGTAGTTGGATCTATAGCTTTGCCTTACTCTGCTGTCCACACTCTGTGATCGAGGTCTCTGACCACCATCTCTATAGTCATGACGAGCTACACATACTGGGAGTGCGTCCTTTATAGTTGGTTTGTGAACCTCTTTATCTGGGTGAGCTGTCATATATTGTCTCCCAAGTATCTCCATTGCCTCAAGGTCTTTTGGTTTTCTTTCTTGAAAAAATGAGGCAAGATCGGTGCTACATGCCGACAACACCTTGTCACGTAACATTAGATCAAGTAAGCCAGTGAAGGTCTTATCAATTCCGGACAATTCTATCCATCTTTTAGAATATAATTTTATTAATGAGATAAATTCTCCAAAGTCAGCTTTCCTGCTAGGCAGACAGGAATGAAATTTATCACGGAATCCTGCTTCCGTAAGCTGAAATTTACGTAGCAATGTCTCCTTGACAACATCGTAGTCTTCTCTACTACCGCTGTCCAGAGCAAAATAAGCCTGTAGAGCGTCCGCTGTTAGAAAATCGCATAATGTTGCACTCCATTGACCCTTGGGGATCTTCAACGCACTGACCTTGAGCTCAAAACGTTGTAAGAAACTATCGATGCAGTCGATTTTTTGGTTGAAATTTGGCAATCGTATCCGGTTTGTGGTCACAGGTGTACTAGATGATGTGTTTGGAGCATCCAACTCCACTTTTCTTAGGGCGACAGCAACATCTATATCTTTCTGAATACGCAATTTCTCTATCTCCAAATCAGTTGCTTTCTGAGCAGTTGCAACAGCTAATCTTAATTTTTCTTGCTCAGCATCAATCTTTAGTTTTTTTAGCGCAAGAGCTTGTGCAAGATCTTTTTCTTTCTCATCATGTTCTAACTGACGACGTTTTAATTCACGTTCATTCTGTGTTTCAATTCTTGCATTATAGCTGTCAAATTGTGCAGTAGCAAACGCCTCTAGTTCCGCTCCTGATTTATTAAATTTAATCCCAATTTCTATAAAGTCCTGAAACGAAGACATGGTTTCCTACCAGAAACTACTTTCTGTTCAAAATATTGTGATATTTATAATGATGAACAATACAAAACTCAATACCTATGTAAGTCCTACAAACCCACCAAGGACATAATTAGAATGTGTTAAATTATGGTGATATTGTTAATGAACACTGCAGTGCTCAATACATGTTATAATAAAAGAAAAAAAATATGCAAAATTATGCCATGTATATCAATGGGTCCAGACAAATGTACAATGAAAAGATGAAGGCAATGATGTCAATGACAATGATGATGATGATGGTATATTTTCAAATACAACACACACAAAAAACAAATCAAAATTAACTAAAATAAGACAACAAAAACAATATTCTATATTAACATGTCAAAAAAAAATAATAACTATTAGACACTACAGATAATTCACAAATAAAACGAAACAACCGTCACATTAACAACTAAGGAGAAGAAGGTATAGAAAGCACTATTACAACAACTGACAATGTGAGACATATATACGAAACAATAACAAAACGTGATACCTAACGCCACATCTAAACAAAAATGAAATGTTCGCAATGCAAAAAAGGACTATCAGTATGAATGCGTCAAAGCGCTAAAATTCCTTAAATGCAAACCTCACATAAACCTATAGAAAATCCCCTTTCATCATACTTCCGAAGATGAATGAAAAAAAATGATACCTAAAAAAAAATGGCAATACTGAACATATAGAATAGAAAACAAAGAAAAATAGCAAAGATGGAGCACGCTATTAAAGCACAAGATGCTTTAAACAAGCTTTTAAAATGAAGCTAAACGTATCGTAAAATGCGGACTAAAGTGTTTTGGTCTGAACACGGGCGTAACGTTGTTTACACAGTCTCGCATGAATCAGGAACACTGAGCCAAAATAGAAACTATAGTTCTGAAAACTTGTTTGATATGTCGTCTGGTCGAACTGTTTTATTTATTTCTTAATAATAAGGTCCGTAACGTTCTTTTTTATGATTTATAAATGTTAGTACACGTATGGTCCCTGAAAGGCTTCAATGTTTTTGAAAAAACTAGGTTCTCCGTTCGTTTTAAAATATTCCATAAACAGAAATCATGCGTGTTTGTTGACGTAAATTCCTGCTGCCGTTAAAGGTCACGGGGCGTGGCTAATTTGCCGCAGTGCGTCGAAAAGTTTCGCTTTGTACGGGAAGTTCATTTGCGCGATTGCTGGTTTCACCGCAGTGTTTGCAAAAAGGTTAGTTTGCACGAAAGTTCATTTACACGAACAAAAAGTCATTGTTATACAGCGCAGCACTTCAAAATAGCTTAAAACACGTTGCCTTAAAAGTGTATCTGAACTCCTGTTTCATGTTCAATCATATTATAGTTCAATTGATGCAAATGCATTTTAGATAAACTTGGTGCACATAATTAATTCAGGCACAATGGCTTGGCTACCCATCTGGTGAGGAGTGTTTGGTTATTCTTATTTTTCGTGCTTATTCCTGCCTTTTGCGTTTGCACGACTGTTTATGTGTATCCAATATTGGTAGGAATGTAATGTCCAGGGTTCTCTCTTTACGTGCCTGGCGAATAAACATTAACTCTTAGTATTAACTTACTTTGTGCACACATCTCTTTCTCCAACGAAAGTAACAATAGTTGAGTGACGGTTTTGTAACTTTAATACACAAGACGAAACTTCAAACAGACCCATTGATGTGGTCAGGCAATTAGAACATAATCCAGATTAATAATAATAATAAAAGTCACTCATTTTCATGAACAATTATGAATGTTAAATATGTCATACATTATAATACTTCCATGTAAAAACAGGAATATACATTAGGGCTATCCACACACGCCCAATCACACATCTCCACCGTAAAACGGCTGGACACTGACTGCTCTCTCTTCGCTGCTAACTCTCTCTTGTTTTTTTTTTACCTGCCTCGTTAGCAAAACTTTCACAGCCAGTCTCATCACGTGACACAGAGTGGCCATTTGGGTGAAATGGCAAAGTGCCAAACTGGGCGTTAAAACTAAGGCATTTTCTACTCCGAACAATATATATATATATATATATATATATATATATATATATATATATATATATATATATATATATATATATATATATATATATATATATATATATATATATATATATATATATATATATATATATATATACAGTAGAACTCCATTTATCCGAACCCCAATTATCCGAACATCCAATTATCCGAACACTTTTTCAAAAAAAAAAAAAAAATCAGGAGCCACCAGTCATGTTAGACTACATTTCTGAATCTTTTGATGCGGCAAGCTTCAAATGTGTGCGAACAATTTGTAGAGGATATGATGGGCTAATGGTCGGTCGCTTACGTACAAGAAGTCAGTTAGATCATAAAGTCAGTTAATATCTGGTTTACCAATCCAGTGTACGTGTGCGTTCTAGGCAGAACACTGGCTAAACAGACAGTTCAACTTAAAATAATTGTGTCTGCTACTACAGCAGAATAATTTTAGTGTACAAGTATTTCTCTGTGCGATATAGCATCTTCCAGTAGGCCTAAAGCATATAAAAGGAACCGCAATGTTTTGTAAATTGAAACGAAAACAGAAATTATCAAGAGACTAGGAAAAGGTGAAACTGTGTCTTCACTTGCGAGGATTTTCAATGTTGGGAAAGCTACCGTCTCTGACATCAAAAGTAACAAGGATAAAATTATGAGTTTTTGCATCGAAATTGGATAGTGAAAAATGGGTCGAAGAAACGTAAAACCATGAGAAATGCGAAAGATTTGAAATTGGAAGAGGCTTTGTATATATGGTTTGTGCAAAGAAGAAGCAAAGGGGAACCTGTCTCTGGCTCTCTATTGTGTGAAAAGGCACTTCAGTTCAACAATCAACTTGAGGTCCTCCTGACTTTAAGGCTAGCCAGGGATGGTTAAGAAACTTTAAATCTCGTCATGGCATATGAGAATTGGAGATTCAAGGGGAATCTTTATCTAGCGATGCAACTGCCGCTGAAAATTTTAAAGAAACACTCTTGGCTTTTTTGGAAGAAGGTTATTCACTCGATGATGTGTATAATGCCGATGAGACTGGCTTATACTGGAAATCATTGCCTCAAAAATCACTTGCATCTCAGCACGAAGCATCTGCCCCTGGGTTTAAAAAGTGCAATTTTGGTAGCCGCGAATGCCAGTGGAAGTCATCGTTCACCGGTGCGGTGCTAATGATCAGCGAAGCCAAAAAAAACCACGTTGTTTAAAGAATGTGACATGTCTCCCATTGTGCCACAAAGCACAGAAGAGTGCTTGGATGAATAGTGAAATATTTCTTGATTGGTATACAAATCAGTTCATCCCAAATGTGAAGAGGCTGAGAGAACAAGAAAAGAAAACTGGAAACGAATTTCTTCTACTGGACAATGCACCATCTCATCCAGAGACGGATACATTGAATGCAGTTGATGCAAATTTTAAAGTAATTTTTCTGCCTCTCAATGTAACAGCACTGATTCAACCAATGGATCAGGGTGTTATAGCAAAGCTTAAAAAGATGTACAAGAAGGAAGTCCTGCGTCGTTTATTGTTGGCTGAAGATGAAGAAAGTGTGGTAGCGTTTTCCAAAAAGCTTAATCTCAAAGATTGCTGCTATATGTTAGCTGATGCTTGGACCACCCTGTCACAAGATAATCTCAACAAGGCTTGGAATAGATTGCTTGGGAAAAAGGAGGAAATGAAACTACTGCAGTGGACACAAATGATGATTGTATAAATGAAGTTGTGGAACTGTTTCAAGCAATGCCCGGATTTTCGGACTGTAACAAAGATGATGCACACATGTGGCTAAAAGATGATAATGATTCTGGTTTTCCGTTTTTGAATGACGAAGAAATGTTGTTCTTGTGCAAGAAGAAAAAAAATGCATGTAGTGACCAGTGATAAAGACTCCTCAGAAGTACATGATGTACTTGTAGATTATGAAGAAAACCCAAAACGTCGACCAAGTCCTGAAGAGGCCTTTATAGCACTAGAAACAGCGATGGCTTGGTACGAGCAAGAAGATGACAGCTGTCCTACACAGCCTCTGCTGTTGAAGAGAATGCGGGACTTAGCACCCAAAAGGAGACTATCCAGGTTGGTGCAAAAGAGGATTCCTCATTATTTTAAATAGTGGGCTACATCTGTGCAAGTACATGTATACGTAAGTTGCGCCTGGTTTTGAATCGTTTGTAATGTTATTTTGAAAACATTTCTCTTTCTTAAAAAATAATAATTAATACAAGTAGTACATGCACTGCAAAATGTAATGAAAGATTTTGGTGATACAATGATCTAATACAGTGTGGGTATTATTATTACAGCACAATTAAATATGTTTTATAGTGTATTTTCCTTGTGATGGTTAATTATTTTTAGAAATATGTGTACATGTACTCGATACATTATGTAATCCAATTATCCGAACATTTGATTATCCAAACGATGCTCGGTCCCATGGGGTTCGGATAAATGGAGTTCTACTGTATATATATATATATGATATTTGGTTCGCAGTAAGGTTTCCCAGGAGCAGGTTGCAACATTACTTCAGATTTCTTCGTATTAATAGTAAGACCAAAGTCATCACACGCTACAGAAAGCCTCCTTGTCGTACGGATAGGTTTGAGAGTTATTTTTGGCCCGTCTGAGTAGAGCGGATGTTGTTAAGTACGTGAGAAAGAAAGGTGTGAGAAATAGATTTTCACAGGTGATAGTTTAAGGAGAAGATATGTCTATGGAATGAGTAAGTTACTCTATTCCATCCTATCTATACGACTATAATTTAGTACAAGACAGTCTTGTCCTTCTTATACATGGAAATATAAGTTTAACTACACACACACAACTATGTGACAACAAGACACACAGCTATGTGACAACAAGACACACAACCGTGAAAAAACTACGGTTAATTGGGTATGGGTCTGATCAACACACAAAGTAAGTTTTCTTTGTTGCTTAATATCATTAAACTTCTTCTTCTTCTTCTTCCATCCCTAGCCATCAACCGGCAAAGCAGTATGTGGCCAGTACGCGAGCTCTCGAGTTCTTTCGCCGACGTCTTTATCCAGAACATGTTTTATCTGATGCTCTTAATCGCATCACACGCGTCACTCGTCAGATGGCACTCACTACTAAACCTTCTGTCCAATCTGACAGACTCAAACTGGTTCTAACTTTCCATCCTCACTGCCTGGCGGTGAAGAGAATTCTGTTTCGACATCTGCCTATTCTCTACTCTGATCCTGACACCAGAGAGTTGTTTCGTGATACACCTTTGGTGGAATATCGTAGGGATAGGAATTTTTTTTGCGACATACTAGCCCTTCATACTTTGGTACTAAACCGTGCCAACGCCGTATATGTCAGAGCTGTCCGTTTGTACTCCAAACTCAGACAGTCACTTTTCCGAAAGGAAACTTTGTCATTAGAGAGTCTTTCACGTGCGAATCCAGAAACCTGATTTATGCTATCATCTGCAAGAGGTGTGGCATTACCTATATTGGTGAAACTGGCAGGCGTTAGGCAGACAGGTTTCGTGAGCACTTAAATGACATCTATCTTGGCAAAAATTTACCTGCGGCCCTTCATTTCAATAGGCCTGACAATTCAGGTAATTCCGATATTCATGTCTGTCAGAATAGGTTATATGTATCTAATGGTACACAGCACACACACACACAGAGCACACCGGGCTACTTGTGCTGTGTGAACAAACCCCTCTACTGGTACTATGGATGTAAGGCACACTCACACTATACACTTCGCTCACTGTCTCAAAGGTATGACCACAGTACACAGTAGCTGACATGAATAATCCAATAACACCTAAATCAGATAATAACCCTTTAATAAGTACGGTGCACACATATGAGCCACACACGGCTAACAATACACATAAAATGTAATACACAATGTAATGAAAATGCCAAACTACTTGCCGAAATCACCAGCTCAACATAATAGCAAAACAGTCACCGACATAATCCAACCAGCGACTACAGAATGACTATCGCTCACAGGCGACGTCCAATACTGAAACAAGACAATACATAATTGCAAGATTCTACCGTAAATAATATCCAGAAAAGAACCACCAGAAATCACATCACCCTTCTAGTAATCTAACAATAATCCTGAACACCCGAAACAATCGGCAAGCAATGAACAAGAATGGCATTCATGTAATCCCAGCAAAACCGCTGACAAAGGGAACAAGCGTCCGTACAGGACCGCTGACATCTCCTAGACTCAATCGCGCCAAAAAATCTACATCCTCTTCCGTTCTGGCCCGACTCGCCAAACGGGTTTTCTATTCTACGCTGTTGCCACTCTACAGCGTAACCAACTAAATATATTTCGGCGAATATCTCTACTGTGACAATGTCACTGCCCTCCTTTCATGTGTCGGTGATGACCGGACTCGCTTTTCGTTGGAGAAACGTCTTATTTTTCAAATGGGCGTTTTATCTCCTGATGGTTTTAATGTGCAACATCATTTTGCATAAATTCTGGTAGCTTTTCTCTCTTTTTCATTCTTCATTGTTTTTTTTCGATCTACATTCTTATGTTTTTGTTTTGGTTCGTTTCATATCCTTTTGTGTCTTTTTAAATTGTCGCTATCTTATACGTCACTTCCTTAGACGTTTTCTTGGACTAAGCACAAATGTGTTCTATTCCAAGCATCTACGGATCTAGCTAAGTGACCTTTTACTTGTTCCGAAGTTTTGTTCATTCTTTTTTTCGTGTCTTTGATTATTTACTTTCTTGTTTCGGTATTTCTTTCAAGTTTTACGTTTTTCTTGTATTATTATTGTTTTTTTTTTTTTGCTCATCACTGTGGGTATTTACTTTTTCCATCTGCTTGTATCGCTCATTTGGTGTATGTTTCTCAACATCGTATGTTTTTGTATATGTAATTCTTGTCCTTGTCACCTGCTTGTGGCTGACGAAGGGTAAAACCCGAAACGTCCCTAGTTTCATGTGAACCGTTATTTGTAGAGCTGATTCAATACCGTTTTATTGGTTTATATACTTATAAGTATAAAATTGGCGATCTTGTCATACTATTTTAACCTGCATCACGAACCTCCTTAACAGATTACCTTCTTTCATGGATGAGTTGAAATATTTATTTATTTATTTTTTTTTGCTTTTTCTGAATTGTCCAAATTGTTGAATTTTTATTTTTTACTTATAGCATTTACAAAAGAAGGTAGCTGGAGAGTCATGTTGAAAAATGTTTTGTCGTCCCGTACGTGGTGCGTAGTATAGTACGGTGTTATTATTCTTTTCTCCCCTTCCGAGCCCTGGTCACACGGGAATAATTACTCACAAAGAATTACTGCAAATAAAAATGGATGTAAATGTTAACATTATGATGATTAAAGTTTGTTGTTTATAAGCAACATATTGAACGCGGGGGGAAAACAAAGTATGCACTTTAAAATAGGCATTTGCGTGTGCATCACATGTGTATTAGTGTCAGGGAAGAGCCAATGGAACATTTGGCTCGGTGCGCCAAGGATCAAGGGAGCCAATACTAACCTTCAGAAAACAAATCTTAAACCAACAAATCGGTCATAAATGTCCTGCAACGACAATAGCTGCAGTAATTGGTTCCATGCCCAAAGGGAAATGATGTTGATGACTCCAGGATTTAAATAAAGCAGCTTCAAAACAGATAAGTTCGCATTTAAATGGCCCTTCATCTTCGTTCACTTTCAGATGTCAACTTGAATATGTTCATTGAAAGCAGTGGGTAAGCTTCAGGCTATTTGTATCTCGGTAGAGTTTTTCCAGGAATGGTACTGGTAATGGCCATATGCGCTTTCTCAGTTCCTCATATGTTCCTCAGTAGTTCTTATCTTTAGCTTGTTAAATAGATGTGATCCCAATCGGTTGTGGCTAGTGCGAAGTATGAAGATTACCACTTGTTAACTTCTGCTGAGCTGGTAATATGCATCTTTTTTGTTTTTTTGTTTGTTTGTTTTTTGGTTTTTTTTTTTGGTGACCTGAATGCTTCTCAGTTGCTCCTGTATCTGATCTTGATAAAACTCTTGGTCTCTCCATAAGTTTTGATTGTGTCAAGATGCGGTAGCTTTCCACCTTCTTTTGCCAATCTATCAGCCTTTTCATTTCCGGGGATTTTGCAGTGAGATTGGATCGACTTATCACAACTTTTTTAAAGTGCTGATTGTGAAGTGTTACTCTTTATTGGTCGAAAAGTAGTTCTAAGGACTACAGAAACCACAGAGATCTATATACCATATTTGTTCCATATTCATCTTGAAATTATGTCCCCCATCCATTCCAAAAATTTATATCACAAACTGGTAACATTATCTGGAACGACTGCGCAATTTCCGGTCATGAAAGAAGTCAAGCGGGGGTGACAATGAGAATGAGATAACAGCCCCATATTTGGCAAGTGATGTCGCGTATCTCATATATCTTAACACCAGGATTAGCTGTGCCAGTAAATAACCCCCAGTATGGTATTAATCAAGACAGGTTACAGAAATAGTCTCAACTAAGTGGGTATCAGACACAGTTATGACACTGATATTATCCATAATGAGAAGAAAATACTGCTGATGTTGTCCATATTATCTCCCCGACATCAAGCCACCCAAGAGCTCAGATGAAGGGCGGGTCATTTCACACTTGGAGACCTCGTCGTCATTGTCTTGGAAGAGGGGTAACAAATTATTCTAAAGTAAAGAAAGACATGTTAAAAAAGTACCGGCCGAGGTGTTGCCTTCTCCCTTCTCAGGTGAGGTATGGGTCACATCGCTCTGTAGTGCTTCCTCATAGAGGGCCTGCTTTCTTCCCCCTCATCCTTAAACAAGAAAATCCCTTTTGAAGCTGCAGCTACCACTAGAAGGTTTTTTTATAAGGACTGTCTTCATTGCACACGGACTACCCCATCAATGCTCCAATCTCGTTCTTTAGGTCACACAAGGAAGATCTCAGCACAGTGCACGAACTCCGTAGCACCGACGAGAATCCCAATGTGTGAATATAGGAATCACGTATTCTATAAATTTGTGTGGTGGGTAGGTTTCTAATTTTTAAATTTTGCCAGGGTAGCAGCCTGATAGGCCTACTCTTTACGATTTTCAACTGCCGTGAGATTTTTAACGCGCGCAACTTGAACACGGGACCTCCTATTTTTTCGCCCTTATCCCAGAAGGCTAAGCATCCGATATTACTACCCAGGAGACAAGAGAGGAGTATGACATCATTATGACCACTGGTTCTGAAAATAAAATTCCATAAATTATATTCCCTCAACTGGGAATCGAACCCGGTACCTCTAGAGCTCGAGGCGGACCTTACCTCTTAGCCACTCCGACCCCCGAAGCACTATGAAGCACTATGAAGCACTATGAAGCACTACGACTTCGTTACACTGTGGCCCTTTACTGATTTCATTCAGTGCACTTCAGCCCCCCCACCCCCCAAGGAGGGAACAAACGCCTTTAACATACTCACGCTTATTCCTCCTGTCCTATGCCATCAGCTAAAGGTGCCTTCATGTCTTCTTTATTCTCATCATCTCTGTCGTCAGATCCCTTCTCCATCTGTTTCCGGCTTTCATCTAACTGTCTTACCCTGGCGTTTCCAGAACAAAGACTGTTTTTAATGGTATCATTGTAACGCTTGACTGTTAGGCCTGCTAATTATTCTGCACGTGTTTGTAGAATATGCATTTTGTTAATTGATCAGTTATACGCAACACATACACACACCCACACCCTAAAGCGCACACTTTAGATGTCTGTATAAATCAGTAACACATACGGATGCATACACATACACGATGCACTAAAAGCATTGTAAACATGAAGGTTAATTAAACATTAAATGTATGTGGGTTTTTCCGGTATATCAATTTTTCACATGAAAATTAACACGTTTTTAAATCTAGGTCACATTTTGGAGTTACAATACATCTCTATGAAAACGGAATGGTTTTGAAAAATAAAGAAACCGGTTTTTGGATGATAAAATAAATAGTTCCGGAGCTGTCGCAGAGGCATATTAATGGAACGAGCCAGTTAAAATTCATCATTATAATGTAACGCCTGGGGCTTAGGTGATAAATTACCTCCATAATAGTTTACTTTTCAGAATGTTCCAGTGTGTCAGAATATCCTAGTTGCCATAGATATCTTGTCATGCCATTCCAGACATTACCTTTCTGCATTTCACTACATCTTTTGTTCCAGAATTTTCTCCGTGTCAGCAGGTGTTACAGACCCTCCAGTCAAATTATCACCATCATCCGCTGCCACCTCAATAACGAAGGTCAGTTGCAGTTGATGTACAATGTTTCCTGTCTCTTAACTTGACGGTCCACTCTGATGGACTACTGTACATCTCGTGATGTTATCTTCTCCCTTAACACGTGGTCTTCCTCAAACATGGTTGCCTTCAAGTCTTCCTTCTACTATGGTTAACAGCAAGGTGCAATGTCTCGTTACTTACTTATTTACTTAATCATTCATCTTCTACCTTGTGGTGTAGAGATTAGCATTATAGCACGCCATATCGGCTGTTTCCCTTTTGGCCAGGTTTAAGCCCAGTCCTCGGACCTTCAGAGATTATCTGATGGTCGTCCTGGAGGTCTGGATACCTGGCTCTTGGTTTCCAATACTTGTCGTGCTATCCGATCTTCTCCCATTCTGCAGACATGGCCAAACTATCGTAACTGGGTAATTTCACTGAGGTCTGCAGGATATCTCTTTATATAACTAAAATATTTAATAGTCTGAATGTGATCTCCTTTTTTAATTCTCTTATCATTCTTATCTTTTCCTATTTTATGGTTAACGAATTTGGCTATTCCCTTGGTATTTTTTTATATCGGTAAAGTTCTCTTATATTCCGGTATGATTTCTTAGCTGCCTATGATGTGCAGAACAGGAAGACTTAGCTCGGGTTTCCTGAAGGCCTATATGTCACGGATTGCCTCCCCTGCTTTGCGGTAGTGGTCCAACAGTGGCCAAAACTCACGAGTATCTAAATGGGTCGTCAAGGTGTCTACCTTCGCACAAGATTACTCTTGGCAGAGATGTAGATAGAAGGGTAATGACGCTTCTACCTTGCGGTAGCTTTTACAAGATATTTTCAGACGTCAAGAACAATGTTGCATTGGGCTAAACAATTGTTAACTTATATCTGATCCGTCGCCTTTTGTGAAGGATTTAAGCAATGGTTTTTAGCCGGTTCAAGCTCCCAGCCGAGTTAATTCAGCAAATTTCCTCTTATAATGGTATAGCGTTGTTTAGAGGTAAATATATGTCACTATGTATGTATATATTCTTCTCCATGTTACAACTGGGCGATAGACTTCGTGTCAGTCATCCTCTGATTCAATCCTTATAAAAATCTTCTCCTTCAATAATTGTATCCCTTCGCAGTAGGCTTATGCAAAGTAGGAAATACCTGCAGTTATCTATGAACAAATCATTTTCTTCATTTTTAACAATCCAGCTTCGATACTAGGGAAACTGTCAGTGCTTCTGCATTAATTTTTCCACACTATGCATTGTTCAAAGGGCAATCGTACAGCCATATCTTTTTCTTCTAGATCTGTACGAGCTAGTCTGACTTGACAATGGCAAAAACGTTATAAGGCATTTGTAGCGAACTACTTACGGTGTCATCCTAAATTGAAATAATGCACCACAATTTAAAACACTGTGAAGGAGCAATACTTATGTCTTCAACAGATAGAATGAAATCCTCATTTAATGCATTGTGAACAATTCTCAACTACAGCATAAGGACAGTGCGTCTGGTCACTTCGGCTACTTGTCTGCAACTACTTTGGCCGGGGAAAAAGCCCGCTAGGTTTTTCAGCTCAATCTGGGTCAGCGTTGCGTGATCTTATTTCATCTAACGATTGGACAATAAATTTATCTACGCTGTTACTATCATGCTCCGTTCCTACTATAAATTTACGGTTAAATATTAACTAATTTCTATCACCCAAGCTATAGTCCGTTTAGTTAGAAGTGATAGTTCTTAAAGTGACGAAGTCACTGTCACACACTTCTCCACATAACTCGTACAATGTAGGCGGTCAGTGTTGAAGCTCTTCTCTCACAATAGCGGCGTAACAACGTTAGTACTTCAGACCGTCTGATAGCTTGTAACCACGAACTTTTTAGACAAAATAGAAAGAACAAATGCCTCTGCTAAGTACTCTGAGTTGGAAGCTTAACAGGCGCATCCTCTCGCTGTCCACCCACCAATGTTAATCTCTAAGAAGAATTAAATTCTTGAATACACAGCGTAGCTCAAGGAAGATGATTAAAAATCACCAGTACTCTTTTGGGTATTAAACGTGAATAATGATTTGTGCTTGAAATAACATTAACAAGTCACATATATCTATGGTGTCGTGGTTTCTATTGTTTAATTTCATATTTTGCTCGTTTACTCGATTATGTCTAGGATGGACAGTTATATTGTCCACATGGTTCATAACAACCACCACAAGAACTTAGTAACATTATTTCTATCGTTCCAACTCAATGAGAACATATCGACTTGGAAACTCCATCATTATTCCAATATTTATTAAGACGTACACTACACGTCACGACAAGGCATTGCAAAGCAGGTCAATTTCATCAAATTCCACATTATACAATTCCACATAAGTAATATATGATCCCGTTTCATTTGTTAGTTCCATATTTAAACACATCGATGTCTTACAAGAAATTTCCCATAGAACACTTTTCAAATATCTACCATCTGGTAGATGGCACAAACGAACCCATCAGGGTAAACAACAATTCTGTTCTGTTACTATCCCAAAACATGTTTACGTCATGTGCAAAGTACACAAAGTGACAATTCCTTATCGTGCCGCGCTTACCAGCACCGAACTCTTGGTTATTCTCTGACATGTGGCGTGCAATAGCCAACGCCAAATTACCCCCCCCCCCCCTTTCCCTGCGAACGACTGAAAACATAGTTTTCAGACAGGATGTCGTGAAACGAGTGTAAGCCACTACTTGGTTAATCACTATGTCGAAATACAGATTTGCTTCAACCAATCAACGATCACCGTTCACCAGTCTCTGAGACAGAATAAATTATACTGTTCACGCAGTTCACGCAAGATGGCGGCGAAAAACTGAATAAAATTAGGCGGTATGAGCAAAAGACGAAACCGGAGGAAACCAATCAACCTGCTCAGCCAGGAACCAACCGAAAGCTTTCCTTAAGTATTTACCTGCCTATATAATCGAGCGGATTTTATGCTAACCACGCAACACCGAACTTGACGCCAGAGATACTGACTGAAGAGGAAGAAGCTGTCACCTTGATTTGTTGCTTACCTGAGGGCATCGACCTGCAACCTACTTCACTAGTCGAGTCAAACTGGCCTTTTTTTAAATCTTGGAGGGTTTCATTTGTGTCCTAAAAACCTGAGGTCGTATGTTCGAGTCAATCCCGCTGCCTGGAATTTTGCAGGAGCATAGAGATTGTACAGAAGCTACATCTTTAGTCCCCCTCAGTCTTGGGTGGGCTAAATTAACGAGCCTCAGCAGGAGTTGTGTGAACCAAACTAAGGAGAACAGAACGTTTTAAGAGATGAGTACACATTAGTACCATTTCTGTCAGCATTGTGAGCATAGAAACTGTCAGTGATGAGAAAGTGAATTAGCATAGCAAGAGACAAAATTAACAGCATAGCTGATAAGTGTTATATCCTTAATTAACAGCACAGCTGATATAATTTTTGTGTTCCTATAATTGGAAAACTTGTTGTAAAATATTTATATATATAAAATAAATATTTGTAAATTACATGTAAACTTACAATTCCATTACATCCCATTTTTTTCAACATTCACCCTTCAGCACAAGAGTAGATAGTGTATATACTAAATAAATACTTAGGAAATTGTATTTGAAGCCTTGTAAATTTTATCATTGTTAAGCAAAATCTGTTTTCTTGTTTTTTTAATATCACAGTTAGTTACACAGCGGAGGTGGCGCTTTATGTCGGTCTCCTCTCTACTATTGTTTCGAGATCAGAACATTCACAGTGTTACGTGCAGTCTTTGATATCTTACAATATTATACATTGGTATTCTTGTTATCTTCGCAAATATTTTGAAAGCAAAATAGTGCTTAAGGGAAAGTCATTATTGTGTTACTTCCCTTGAAAGTTGTGTCGGCTCTTTCGATCAAACTCCGCGGATAAATCCATTTTACTGCGATTTATTCGTTGTTTGGGTAATAATAGATTGTTCTTGCTTCAGAATATCTATGGCCTGAATTTATGTGTATTGTTTGTCTGAGTAGGACGAGTCTGTCTTATATCTGTATATCTTTACATATCTAAGTCGAACTATATGTTCTGTTGTCTCTAGAGAGGTCGAAGGCTATTCGGCGGATGTGTCGCTAGAGAGTGGTGTGATTTGGCTTCGTCCTGATAGGGACTGTGTTTTCTCATGTCGGCCTGTCGCCGGGGAAAAAGTGATCTCAGTATTTGTGGGGAAGGTGATAGTCGTCTAAACCTATCGTGTATGCTTTACCCCAGTGTTTAGTCGTATTGCCAAGGAATGGCAGTTTCATATTTCCTATACCAAGGTAATCAAAGATACTCTTATGAACTCTCGATCGAAGCCACCATTTTCGATAGTTACGATTTGAATGTCTAAGAGAATCTATTTGACTCGATGAAAACGACTTCGATTCCTAGCAGCACTATATCCTGTAGATTGCAGTCAATTGTTCATGATCAAATCTACAGAGCAATGAAATGTTTTATGAATGACTAACTTTAGGACAGATTCATTATCTGTATCCAAACGTGAGTGACAGCTCACGAGTGAAGCCATCTTGGAACCAAAACATGTAGTGACTTTCAAGAAGAGAAAAGGGATGCCCGTATTATCGCTTGATCAGTCCAGAGATCACTGCTACACATGAGAACCCATTGCTAGCGGTTCAATATTATTATATGGAAAAATATGTGCTGAACATTATGTTGAAGAATCGTCGCTAGACGAGATTAGGTTTAGAAGCCATCTGAAATATTGTTTATAAGCTGACGTGCTCAGTCAGTGAAGTCAGATGATACATGTATGGGCGATACTGAGTGCTTGGCTACTGACAGTCCATTATACACTTATTCTACATGAGTGCCCATGTAACATTGCAAGACCATTTATCCACTGTACTATGATGTATTATGGCAACCTGTGATTTGTCACTATCTGTGCTGTCGAGTGTGTACGTCCAATTAAACTTTAGAAAAGGTACACAGTCGTTGGTGTCGATGACTTCCAGCCATACATGAGTGTGAGAAAAGAACATTTTTTGTCAACACCACGAACCTTTATCATCATTCGTACATTATACACTCAATCCATGTCTACACACCACTGCGTAGGTCAAGTTGACATTCCATACACTACAGTGGAGCAAACAACACCATAGAGATCTTATCAACTGATGATGATGATGATGTCTGCTTCCATCCACTTATATCTATCTTTTGGTGGATATCATTAACGGGAATAAAAATCCAACTTTATCAACCTTATCAACTGGTGGACCAGCTTTCTGGGTTTGACCTCGCAGAAGTTCAGAAGTCAACAGATTACCGATACCAGACCGTTTCCTGTGGCTGATACGACACACTTGCAGTATTGGTTTGCTCTTTGTCAACACTTCGTCACGTGACCTGTCAGGTGAATGCAGTATGTAGGTCAGCGTTGTTGACATTTTTTACATTAGACATTATAGAGTTTCACAGAACAGTTGGATCAATTCTTCTCAATGTTAACAGGAAGACAGTATGAGTGAACTAAGAAGTCCTATTTTCATCGATGGATCTTCTTGTTTTCCATATATGAACTTTAATATTTAAGGCCAGAATGTTTAATTGAATAAAGTGGCAGTTTGTTTATTTTCATAAAAATAACTTTGCCATTACTGTAAGACTGAGCCTATTTTGCAACACATACTATCATACACATAATTTATATATATTTATGTTTACATGTTATTTGTTTGTATAGTATGTTAGTTTCTATGTCAGCGGGTTGTGTTTAAGGTTGGGCGGCGTCCTCACAACAGAATATCCCACGTCATAGAGGGTCCGTTGTGGGCGTTTTCTATAGGTGCAATTTTCTTGATTGAAAATTTGCTGCGACAACTGTTGCTTTTGTGTTAGCTGTGAAGTCTGTAATTATTGTTATTTTTGTAATATTTCTTTGTTCTTTAGTTTTGTTTTGATTTGTTTGTAATTTGTTGGTCTAACCTTTTCTATCTTTCAGTTCTATTCACAATTTATATTCATATATTGTGACGTCATTTGTGTTGTTATTCTTTGCAGATTCAGTGATTATTTTCATTGATTTCCCTATTTGATTTATTTTGATTTCTGCAAACGTTCTTGTATTGTCAGTCCTATTTGTACTTTATGTATTCTGTTGGTTGACATATGTTTTATATAGGTATATTTCATAAGACACAATTGCCTGTGCACTGCACTTGGATTATGGTATAAACCAGTACCTGATTATTATTACTATTGTACAAGACCTTATTAAAGGCTTGTGACCCACAGATATTGGGATAGTATACTGATTAATCAAGTCATTGAGAACTTGTGGTATTATTATTGATTCAGGTGATTAGTATTATTGTTAGACATCATGGCTACATTAGAATACTTCATTACACAAGGGAAAGCCCTTGATAAGACTGGTCAACAATTAGAACAATGGGCAGTTGCTCAATATGACAAAGCATTAGCTGCAGAAGAGAGAAGAGCTATGGCAGAAGAGAAAAGATTAGCTGCAGATGAAAGAAAAGCTATGGCGGAAGAGAAAAGATTAGAAAGAGAAGCTGAGGCTGCTGCTGAACAAAAGAAATTGCAGATGCAGGTAGAGGAAAGGAGATTTGAAGCTGAACAAAAAAAAATTGGAAAGAGAAGCTGCGGCTGAACAAAAAAGATTAGACAGTGAAGCTGAACAAAAAAGATTAGACAGGGAAGCTGAACAAAAAAGATTAGACAGTGAAGCTGAACAAAAAAGATTAGACAGTGAAGCTGAACAAAAAAGATTAGACAGGGAAGCTGAACAAAAAAGATTAGACAGTGAAGCTGAACAAAAAAGATTAGACAGGGAAGCTGAACAAAAAAGATTAGACAGGGAAGCTGAACAAAAAAGATTAGACAGAGAGGCTGAAGAAAAAAAAAGCAATAAGAGAACATGAATTTGAGTTGGAGAAATTAAGATTGACAAGTATGAGTAATGTTAATCAGGCATCTAGTGGTAATGATAAACCTTCTACTTACAAGGTTAAGGTTCCACCGTTCAATCAGTCCAGTGACGATATTACATTCTGGCTGGATAGATTTGAACGTTCTTGTCGTACACATAATGTGGATAAATCACAATACGCTAATCAATTATCAGAAAACTTGAAAGGTGAATCTTTGACTAGATTATGCCTTGTAGGAGAAGCAGATAAGGATAATTATGATGTCATTAGGGCGGCTTTGATAAAAAAAATATCAGCTAAGTGAGGAAGGCTATCGCCTTTTATTTAAAACGATGGTACCTGAGACGGGTGTAGAATTCTCAGAATTCACTGCAAAGGCACGTCTCACAGTTGATCGTTGGATTGAGCTTTCCAAAACAGAAAAAAACGTATCAAGGACTTATGGATTTGTTGCTCAGAGATAAGATTATGTCATGTGTGAACAAACCTTTCCTTGAATTTATACATGAGCGTAAACCTAAATCTCTAAAAAAAAATGGAAGAATATTGTTCCCAATATGTCACTGCACACCGCGACGTGACTTTTGGCAACACTAAGATTAAGGAGAGTATGCCAGTTGCTTCAGCAACACCATACAATCCCAATTATTCACACAGATTTCAGGGACCTCAAAACAGATTTGATAAAAAAGGTAACCATAATAGTTATCAAAACCAAGGTAACCAATCATTTCAGGGTTCTTCTTCAAAGAACTGGAGACGACCTGATAGCTCTCGACACAGGGGTGGTCATAATTATAGGAATTTCCGTAGAGGAAGTAATTATAGAAACTATCAGGGTTATCCGTCTTGGAGTCAACAAGATCATAATTACAGAGATACTCATTATAATGAATATGATAATGGTAACCAAGGGAACTATGACTCAAACCCAAATAGGGGTTACAATAGAGGTAACAATAACTACAGAGGTGATAATAACCGAGGTAGATCTCAAAACAAAAGACATAAACCACATTTTCAGGCAAACTCTGCACAACAAGAGTCCCATGAAGCCTATAAACAGAGTAAAGATAATAATGATGCTAGTAATATGGCATGTGCCGCTTTTGATTTTGGGAGAGCATCTCAGTGCCCCAATGCAAAACGTTATTTGAGCCAACCACAGTGTCTACTTTAAGCTGTGGCCATCCTCTTCCTGCTCTTCCAGCATCAGTCGCGCATGATGGAAGAGGTTCTCTTGTCTTACATAAGGGTTTAGTGAATAACAATCCAGTCTCTGTGCTATTTGATTCTGGATGCACCACAATTGGTGTTAGGCAGTCACTCGTAGATCCTTCCCGTGCCACTGGACAAGTAGTCAAATGTGTAACATTTGGCGGCACATTAGAGAAATACTCTACTGCTATCATTAGGATTGCTACTCCTTTCTTTACAGGAGATGTACACGCATGTCTTCTTCCGAATCCGATCGCTGACCTCATCATCGGTCGCATTCATGGAGTCAAGGAATGCACTCCGCAACAAATTTCCACGTGGGAAAGGCAAAACATGCAGATTGCTAACGCTGTAGTCACTAGAGCTCAGGCTCTTAATATGCCTCAAACTTCATCTACTGAAGATAATGAAGTGCATAACCAAGATAATCCCTTGGTAATTTCTCGTGACTCGTTTATAAAACAGCAAGAAGATGATCCCACTCTGAAGAAATTCTTCATTCTTGCAACTAAAGGTGATCCGAATAAAGACACAAGTCGTAAATCGTGGATTACAAAGAAGAATGGCGTACTTGTACGTATGGTTCAAGACTCCATTACGTCAAGTCATTCTCAAATCCTGGTTCCCAAGAATTTGAGAGTTAAAATTTTGCAGCACGCTCACGACTCTCAGTGTGCTGGACACATGGGTTTTTCCCGTACTAAGTCAAGAGTCCTTGCGGCTTTCTTTTGGCCATTGGTAAACAAGGACATAGTATTTATTGTCGATCTTGTAAAGTATGTCAGGAAGTTAAATCCAAAGGTCCACGGCATGCTGCACCCATTCAGGCGGCGGACATTCCTATTCGGCCGTTTCAAAAAATGGCCATAGACATTATTGGTCCATTTAAGATCAAGTCTGCCAGAGGACATCAGTTTATCTTGACGTGTGTTGATATGTGCACACGTTGGCCAGAGGCTATTCCTCTGAAGAGCATTACTACTGCTGATATTGCAGATGCTCTTTGGCTTATATTTTCTCGTCTGGGGTTCCCCGGAGAGATATTGTCAGACCATGGCACCCAACTAATATCAGATACCATGTCTCAAGTAATGTCTACTCTGCAGATAGATAGATCTTTAAGTAGTATCTACCATCCAATGTCTAATGGTATGGTCGAACGCCTTAATAGAACACTTAAAAACTTACTGGGGAAGATAACTGAGGATCATCCTCAAGACTGGGACAGAGTTTTACCTGCGGCCCTCTTCGCTTACAGAGAGGTACCCAATGAACATACGGGATTTTCTCCCTTTGAACTCGTCTTTGGCGCGCGTCCGCGTGGCCCTATGTCGTTGCTTCACGATCTCATAACATCTGACAATATTGACGATGACACAAAGTCATCCTACGAATATGTCATCGCGTTGAGACAAAAAATTATCGAAGCATGCAAATTAGCAACTTCTTCTTCTGAATTTGCGAAACAGAAGGCAAGGCAATTTGCCAATAAGAAGAGATGCTTACGACAACTTTGTCCTGGTGACAAAGCATTTGTATTACTACCTTGTAGGGAAAACAGATTACTTATTTCTTGGAAAGGTCCGTACGATATAATATCGAAAATTTCCGATGTCGACTATATTGTCGATATTGATGGGAAGCATAAAACCTTCCACATCAATATGCTTACTGAATTCCATGAACGTCCGGATTATTTGCAACCCATTTTCCAAGCAACGGACAATTCTCCAGTACAACATGGTCATTACTCATCACTGTCCGTGATACAGGATGAGGAAACAAGTTTTTCAGATGTAAATCTTCCTCTTCCAATGATCCCACTTCATTCCAGTGAATCATGGAAGAACGTTACTGTCTCTCCTGATTTGTCTCTAGGAGAACAGCGACAAGTTTCAACTATGTTGCAAACATTTCAGGATGTACTCACTGACATCCCTGGACAAACGAATGTCATTCAACATGACATTGTTCTAACTGACCATACTCCTATTAGGGTTAGACCTTATCCTATACCTATACATTTTCAAGCACAGGTCGAGAAAGAGTTGGATGAGATGATAGATTTGAAAATAATCGAACCATCCACCTCTGCATATTCTTCGCCGATGGTTATTGTGCGTAAAAAAAAAGACAATAACATACGTCTTTGCGTTGACTATCGAAAATTGAATCAAGTAACTAAGTTCGATGCCGAACCTATGCCTTTACTGGAAGAGCTACTTACTCGACTCTCCAAATCTCATTTTTTCACTAAACTTGATTTGTCTAAAGGATATTGGCAAGTTCCTTTATCTGAACGCGCCAAACCTCTCACGGCTTTTTCAACACCTAGAGGTTTGTTCCAATGGAATTTTATGCCTTTCGGTCTTATGAACGCACCAGCTACGTTCGTACGCATGATGCGCCGAATCCTATCTTATCGGTCAGATGTCATTGCATATCTAGACGACATCTGTCTTTTCAGCGATACTTGGGAAGATCACTATTCAGGGTTAGATGAATTGCTGTCTACTTTGCGTGAGCACAACCTGACAGCGAAACCCTCTAAAGCCTATATTGGTTTTAGCGAAATTTCTTTCCTAGGCCACCGAGTTGGTCATGGTTTCCTAAAGACAGAGGACCATAATACTAGTAAGATACTTAACATCTCAATCCCTAAGACTAAAAAACAGGTGAGAAGTCTGTTAGGTCTTATTCAATTTTATGGCAGATTCATTCAGAATCTATCCTCTATCATGGCACCTCTCTCAACACTTCTAAAGAAAGGTTCGCCTAATGTGGTCCACTGGTCTCAGGAATGCCAATGCTCTCTGGATAAGATTAAAACACTGTTTTCAACACCACCTATTTTAGTGCTACCCACTAAAGATAAGACATTCGTTCTTCGTAGTGACGCTTCATCCACTGGGATTGGAGCGGCACTAATGCAAGAGTACTCTGGAACTCTGCATCCTGTAATGTATATTTCCAGAAAACTTAATGCGGCAGAAAGGAATTATTCGGTTTTAGACCGTGAGCTATTAGCTATGGTTTGGTCGATCCTCAAACTACAGAGATTCCTTCTAGGCGCACATTTCATAGTAGAAACCGACCAAAAAGCTCTTACTGCTATACAGAGTAAGAATTTGAAGAGCTCGAGGTCTACTCGATATGCAATTGCTCTTCAACCTTTTCATTTCTCTGTGCGAGCTATTCGTGGATCAGATAATGTGATGGCAGACATTCTGTCAAGATGCCCACATGATTCCACATAACTATTAGGGCTTAGACTTCTTGATATGTCTAGTTCTATAGTAGTTCCTTTTCTATATCATGATAGATACACATTTGTAATTTAATAATATAATGATTGTATCACTACATAGCGGTTCATTGATGTTTATTCACCGCTGTGCTTTGATGATTTTTTCTTCATAAATCATAAATTTAAGATATCTAATACGAAATGATGATATGAATTTTTTAGGCATTGTGTAATTGCCAGAATTGTATTATACTTTGATGACACCTTCCTGGAAAAATATACTTGTAGAGAAATAATTTCTCTCAGTTTATGAGACACATTCTCACCAGTCGCTCCATAAGTCGACTTAGCCTCATATTAGGCGTTATAGGTATTCCTGATATTTTCATCTGCGCATTATTCATGCGTTGTGAGCCTATTGTACGTTGCTCCTAGATGTATTTCAAAAAGAAGAAAAAAAAATGTTCCATTTTTTTTTTCCCGGGAGGTGTGGTAAGACTGTTACGTGCAGTCTTTGATATCTTACAATATTATACATTGGTATTCTTGTTATCTTCGCAAATATTTTGAAAGCAAAATAGTGCTTAAGGGAAAGTCATTATTGTGTTACTTCCCTTGAAAGTTGTGTCGGCTCTTTCGATCAAACTCCGCGGATAAATCCATTTTACTGCGATTTATTCGTTGTTTGGGTAATAATAGATTGTTCTTGCTTCAGAATATCTATGGCCTGAATTTATGTGTATTGTTTGTCTGAGTAGGACGAGTCTGTCTTATATCTGTATATCTTTACATATCTAAGTCGAACTATATGTTCTGTTGTCTCTAGAGAGGTCGAAGGCTATTCGGCGGATGTGTCGCTAGAGAGTGGTGTGATTTGGCTTCGTCCTGATAGGGACTGTGTTTTTCCATGTCGGCCTGTCGCCGGGGAAAAAGTGATCTCAGTATTTGTGGGGAAGGTGATAGTCGTCTAAACCTATCGTGTATGCTTTACCCCAGTGTTTAGTCGTATTGCCAAGGAATGGCAGTTTCATATTTCCTATACCAAGGTAATCAAAGATACTCTTATGAACTCTCGATCGAAGCCACCATTTTCGATAGTTACGATTTGAATGTCTAAGAGAATATATTTGACTCGATGAAAACGACTTCGATTCCTAGCAGCACTATATCCTGTAGATTGCAGTCAATTGTTCATGATCAAATCTACAGAGCAATGAAATGTTTTATGAATGACTAACTTTAGGACAGATTCATTATCTGTATCCAAACGTGAGTGACAGCTCACGAGTGAAGCCATCTTGGAACCAAAACATGTAGTGACTTTCAAGAAGAGAAAAGGGATGCCCGTATTATCGCTTGATCAGTCCAGAGATCACTGCTACACATGAGAACCCATTGCTAGCGGTTCAATATTATTATATGGAAAAATATGTGCTGAACATTATGTTGAAGAATCGTCGCTAGACGAGATTAGGTTTAGAAGCCATCTGAAATATTGTTTATAAGCTGACGTGCTCAGTCAGTGAAGTCAGATGATACATGTATGGGCGATACTGAGTGCTTGGCTACTGACAGTCCATTATACACTTATTCTACATGAGTGCCCATGTAACATTGCAAGACCATTTATCCACTGTACTATGATGTATTATGGCAACCTGTGATTTGTCACTATCTGTGCTGTCGAGTGTGTACGTCCAATTAAACTTTAGAAAAGGTACACAGTCGTTGGTGTCGATGACTTCCAGCCATACATGAGTGTGAGAAAAGAACATTTTTTGTCAACACCACGAACCTTTATCATCATTCGCACATTATACACTCAATCCATGTCTACACACCACTGCGTAGGTCAAGTTGACATTCCATACACTACAGTGGAGCAAACAACACCATAGAGATCTTATCAACTGATGATGATGATGATGTCTGCTTCCATCCACTTATATCTATCTTTTGGTGGATATCGTTAACGGGAATAAAAATCCAACTTTATCAACTTTATCACACAGCCGTAACTAATTTGTGATACCAGTAGTCCTCTCAGACACTGGGACTTCACCATTTTCTGCAGAAATTCTATTTCTGTAATTGTCAGTACTATACTGATCCAAGAGCCAAACAAAACCTCTCGCGACACTGGGGGCTCGTTCCTGGGATATTTCTCTATATCTTGAGCCATACTTAGTCTATTCATCTTTCTACATTCTATCTTGTGCCACCCATAGATAACACAAGAAACAAATTTTTGAAAAAAAAAGAAAAAAAAAATTCTATAATAGGATTTTTTTTATTGTTTTCTTAGGAGGAGTACCATTTAGTACTCAGTAAATAGTTGATGCTCACAAAGTTGCACGGAAATTTTTTGTTCATTTAAATTAATTAAGTTTAATTACAATAAATTGGTTATAGTAATACATACCTATCTAAGTTAAAGCCATGGCTGAATCTAGTGTTCAGAAACTGCGATCATGCAGATGGTAAAGGAATTAAATTTGACAGGTGATATGTCACAAACAGAAGTGGACAAAAAATGGATGGGAAGAAAGAAAGTTGCAGAGCTCACTGAAGCAAAGAAATTAGAGGCTGATCTGAGAATTCAAATATTGCAAAGAAATTTACATACCCTTGAGGTATGCTCTCACTCAGTTCAACAACAGAAGTGGAAAAAAAAAATATGGATAGGTTGCAAGAGACTGAAGCAAAGAAATTAGAGGCTGATAGAGAAGCAAAGAAAAGACTGGAAGCTGAAAGAGAAGTCAAAAGACTGGAAGCTGAAGAGAAGACAAAAGACTGGAAGCTGAGAGAGAAAGACAAAGATGGAAGCTGAAGAGAAGAAAAAGGACTGGAGGCTGAAAAGAAACTAAAAGGTTAGAAGCTGAGGAAAGGAAATTACAAGCAGAGAGAGACCATCAGTTGAGATTAAAAGAGCTTGAAATTCAGGCAAATACTGGCAATAATGGTGGTAGCTCACCTCACTCTGAGAGTAGCTCCAGCCAGAGCACCTCAAGTGGGGCCATGAATTTTCATCTGGACCCATTTGTTGAGAAAGAAGACGCCATTGAGTCGTACCTGGATAGATACGAAAGACTAGCCACTACCTATGGCTTAGTGAAAGAAAAATGGAGTCTTAAACTATCTCAGGGATTGAGAGGTGTGGCCTACGATGTGTATTTGAAGCTCTCAAGAGATGACCAGGAAGATTATGAAATCCTGAAGCAGGCACTGCTTGTGAGATATGAAAAGAACTCAGAATCATATAGAAAGAAATTCCGAACAGCTAAACTTCTTCCAGGAGAAAACTATCACCAATTCTCTGCTAGATTGGAAACCTATTTGGAAAAATGGAGTAGTTTAGGAAAGTGTCAGGATCTGAAAGAAATGATAATGATGGAGCAAGTGAAAGAGTCCATGCCTCAAGAAATGAGGAAGTTTATCATGGAACAAGGAGCAGAGAGATTGGAAGATATTGTAACTGTTGCTGAGAGATATCAAGCAGCTCAGGCAGAATTATTAGGAAATAAGAAGAAGCAGGGTGAAAACTTCAAATCATCACAAAACTATACCAAATATGAACAAAAAGACCATACCACAAGGAACAAACAAAGATTTGACCAAAAGGACAAAAACCCTCTAAGATCGGATAAGACACCTTACCGGAAGGAAGGAAAGTGGTGTAAAACTTGTCTAATGAGTAACCACAATACTGCAGACTGCAGAAGGAACAACCCTCCTTATTACGCTGCGTGTCTCACAACAGGGAACAAGGGAAGGAAGGAACTGGCAGGTAGTCAGAATGACCTCCATCATCCCCCTGTCTGTGAGGAAGTGACATGTAATGGCACTAAAATTCAGTGCTTATATGATTCAGGTTTGGAATTCGACTCAGTCGTGAGTGCAACCCTAGTGCACCCTGACCAACTTACCACAGAAACAGTGGACATACAAGGGGCAATGCAGGGAACCGGCACCATGACACTTCCCATAGCAAGGATCAACGTGAGAACTCGCTATGTGGAAGGAGTGATAAGAGCAGCAGTAAGTGATGATCCTATATACCCGCTGGTAATAGGATGTAAATATGTCTTTTTGGGTGACCCAATAAAACCTGTTGTCATGGCAGCAAACCATACCAGGTCGAGCACCAAAAAGGAGGAGGGAGATCCAATAAACATTCATCGTACAAAGATGAAAAAGGCTCAAACAGCAGACAGCACATTGAAGCCTTGTTTTGGCAAATTGCCAAAGGCCCATAACCCTCCAGAGAAAGGAGACTACTATATGGAAAATGGCCTACTCTACAGACAAGCTGGAAAAGGACCTAAAAGGCATGGACAGCTGGTAGTGCCAAAATTCTATAGGGAGGAAATTATGGAGCAAGAGCATGCTACATCAGGCAGTGGTCACAGAGGAAAAGGGGCCACTGGTCAAAATATAGCATTGCGATATTACTGGCCAGGAATAATTGAAGACATAAGTCGGTATATGAAATCCTGTTCAGAATGTAACCAGGTAACCTCATTCAGAAGCGTAGACCAGTTACAGGACCTAGGGAAGCATTGTTGCGGACGTAGGCCCACAAAGAAAATACACAAGAGAAAACAACAGGTAGATGCAGTGATAACGAGAAAACGAAATCACAACAAGTCTACTGTTACACCAGTAACCATGGCAACTCTCCGTATTGTACAGAGAGGGGACGAGAGACATCCCACCCCGACTAGATATTTGTCGGAACACCATGGCCTGGATCATTTGGAAAATTTGGTTAGTCAGCAACCAGTATTAAAAAAGCTGCAGAAACAAACCCGAACCAAAGGAGGTAGGAACCAGGGCTGTACCAAACAGTTGATGGAGACAGGCCCCACTTCGGTATACTGCCCCTTACAATAGAAATAGGTGTGGGTCCGGCAACGTTGTTGTATTGCCGTCCCCATACACAGTCCACTGGAAGCATTGTTGCGGACATGGACTGAACAATAGCAAGCACAAAACACTCAAGGATGAGATTGACTATCTCTTAAAAGAGAAAATTATTTCAAAGTCTGAATCTCCCTATAGCTCAAGTGTGGTGCTATTAAGGAAGCCTAGTGGTGAACACAGGTTATGTATTTACTACAAGAAGCTATAATGCGATCACAGAATCTCAGGTGGATCCCGATACCTGACACCAACCAGCTGTTCTCTACACTGAGTAAGGCTAGGTATTTATCGAAGGTAGATCTAAGCAAGGGATACTACCAAATACCAGTGAAACCAGAAGTTAGGAAAATGCTGGCATTTAGTACATCAGACGGACACTACGAGTTTAATGTACTACCCTTTGGGCTGAAAAATGCTCCCAGTATCTTTTCAAGAATGATGAGGAAATTATTGGAACCTCTACAAAATCCCCATATCACTAACTTTATGGATGACATTCTTGTTGCTACAAACACATTTGAAGAGCATATAGTAGCGCTCTCCATGTTGTTTGACAGACTGAGAGCCACTGGATTGACTGCACGTCCAACCAAGTGCTATATCGGTTGTAAGGAGTTGGAATTCTTAGGTCACACTATTTCTACAGGTCATATGTCTCCTGACCCAAAGAATATAGAGAAGTTAAAGAAGGCACCCAGACCTCAAACGAAGAAAGATGTGAGATCATTCGTGTCATTATGTGGGTTCTATCAGAAGTACATACCCCACTTTAACTCTCTGTGTGCACCATTAACTAACTTAACGAAGAAAGGACAGCCTGACAAAATCCAATGGAATGCTGATTGTGAAAAAGCTTACACAGAGCTAAAAGCAAAACTCACCAGCAAACCAATCCTTACACTACCCGATATCACACAGGAATTTGTATTAAGGACGGACGCTAGCAGTATAGGTATTGGTGCAACTCTCTTGCAGAAATCAAAAGCCCAGCCGGAGGAACTTTTACCAGTCGCCTACGCCAGTAGGAAGCTGAATGCAGCTGAGTTGAATTACTCGACCATAGAGAAAGAATGTTTAGCTCTAATTTGGTCCATCAACAAATTTTCACCTTATCTGTATGGGACACACTTCATTGTCCAAAGCGATCACCAACCTTTAACATTCTTGGCTGCATCTAAAAAGCTAAATTCGAGATTGTTAAGGTGGAGTCTGCTTCTGGCGCCTTATTCCTTTACCGTGAATTACATTCCGGGAAGAGACAATGTAGGAGCTGATTTTTTAAGTCGACACCCTAGTACTCTGGAAGGACAGACGCAAAAGGATTAACCACAGCAGGGGTTTACACGTCAGCTATGACAAGTCACAGCTAGGAAAGGAGGGGGCTATGTCGTGAAACGAGTGTAAGCCACTACTTGGTTAATCACTATGTCGAAATACAGATTTGCTTCAACCAATCAACGATCACCGTTCACCAGTCTCTGAGACAGAATAAATTATACTGTTCACGCAATTCACGCAAGATGGCGGCGAAAAACTGAATAAAATTAGGCGGTATGAGCAAAAGACGAAACCGGAGGAAACCAATCAACTTGCTCCGCCAGGAACCAACCGAAAGCTTTCCTTAAATATTTACCTGCCTATATAATCGGGCGGATTTTATGCTAACCACGCAACCCCGAACTTGACGCCAGAGATACTGACTGAAGAGGAAGAAGCTGTCATCTTGATTTGTTGCTTACCTGAGGGCATCGACCTGCAACCTACTTCACTAGTCGAGTCAAACTGGCCTTTTTTTTTAAATCTTGGAGGGTTTCATTTGTGTCCTAAAAACCTGAGGTCGTATGTTCGAGTCAATCCCGCTGCCTGGAACTTCGCAGGAGCATAGAGATTGTACAGAAGCTACATCTTTAGTCCCCCTCAGTCTTGGATGGGCTAAAGTAACGAGCTTCAGCAGGAGTTGTGTGAACCAAACTAAGGAGAACAGAACGTTTTAAGAGATGAGTACACATTAGTACCATTTCTGTCAGAATTGTGAGCATAGAAACTGTCAGTGATGAGAAAGTGAATTAGCATAGCAAGAGACAAAATTAACAGCATAGCTGATAAGTGTTATATCCTTAATTAACAGCACAGCTGATATAATTTTTGTGTTCCTATAATTGGAAAACTTGTTGTAAAATATTTATATATATAAAATAAATATTTGTAAATCACATGTAAACTTACAATTGCATTACATCCCAGTTTTTTCAACATTCACCCTTCAGCACAAGAGTAGATAGTGTATATACTAAATAAATACTTAGGAAATTGTATTTGAAGCCTTGTCAATTTTATCATTGTTAAGCAAAATCTGTTTCCTTGTTTTTTTAATATCACAGTTAGTTACACAGCGGAGGTGGCGCTTTATGTCGGTCTCCTCTCTACTATTGTTTCGAGATCAGAACATTCACAGCCGTAACTAATTTGTGATACCAGTAGTCCTCTCAGACACTGGGACTTCACCATTTTCTGCAGAAATTCTATTTCTGTAATTGTCAGTACTATACTGATCCAAGAGCCAAACAAAACCTCTCGCCACACAGGCAATTACCAGATGAAGCGGGACCAAATTCTTAAGATCACCGCTAATCCCACTCATGATTACATACGGACACATTAAATGATATAGACATAGATTGCAATCAAGTTATTAGGAAAATAGTACTGCAAGTAATGCAAGTTTTGAGGCATGGATATGACAAATGAACGATTAAAGAAAGAAAAACAAAATATGGATAAATAAGTAAATATTTGCATATTGTCTCATAAATGTGATCATCACTGTTGAGCACCCTGGTCTATGCTCGCATAGTGATCTATACTCCCTATAGTGACCATTGTGACAAAACACTACGCAATATCAACATTGTTCCACGTTAAATATTTAAGGTATGAAATAAGTATGTATTCCAGTCATTACATAACCCTGGATATGGTGACCGCTAGGAAATTGTCCTTTCCCGCTATCGAGAGGACGTCAAAATCTAAGCTTTGTATTTGTAAAGACCATCTGGTAAGACGGGCATTAGACGATTTAAAAGTCTGTAGATATGTGAGTGATCGTTGGTCGGTGTATAATGTGAAATGAGTACCTACCAGGAACTTCTGTAACTTATGTAAAGTCCATACCACGGCCAATAATTCTCTCTCCACAATTGCATACCTGGATTCCGCATCCGATAGTTTTCTGCTCAGGTAGAATATAGGATGGTATTCGCCATCAAAGGTCTGTACCAGACATCCACCGATACCCTTTAGAGATGCATCTGTAACAACGAGAAAAGGTCGTCGTAAGTCTGGTAGTCTTAGTATAGGACTTTTTGAAAATTGGGATTTGATGTTATGTAAAGTTGGTCACACTCTTCTTTCTATTCTATTTTGTCAGACATACCTTTTTTGTCAGAGCAGATAGGACAGAAGTTAAAAGGGAAAATCGTGGTATAAACTTGTGGTAAAAGTTTGAGTCCCAGCAAACAACGAACTTGTTTCTTTGTAGTTGGAATAGCAAGATCTAGTACCCTGTTTAGAGTAGACTCATCAGGTTGTATTATATGTCGGCCGATCTTATGACCAAGGAACGAAATCTCACTGAACCCGATTTCGATTTTGGAAGGTCGAGCTGTGAGGTTATGTATTCTGAGAGTTTGGAGCAAAGACTGTATACCAGCGACATGCTCTTCCCAAGTGTCATGAAAAATGCAAATATCGTCAATATACGAAATAAGATCTGTGCGGTTACCTAAAACGCGACGCATCATGCGTACAAATGTCGCTGGAGCGTTCCGTAAACCAAAACACATGACATTGTACTGAAACAATCCCCGAGAAGTGGCAAAGGCAGTCAAAGGTTTCGATACCCCAGCCAAAGGGATCTGCCAGTAACCTTTAGACAGGTCAAACCTGCTGAAGAAAGTGGCGGTTGATAAGAGTGGCAACAAATCCTCCAGCAAAGGCATTGGTTCAGAATCCGATATTGTCACCTTGTTAAGGCAACGGAAGTCAATGCAGATACGAATGGACTTTTTCTTTCGAACCGCCACCATAGGAAAACAGAAAGGTGAATCTGACGGTGAAATAATACCCAGTTTTAACATACCACCCACCTCACTTTCAACCTGATCTCTAACATGTAAAGGAACCCTGTATGGTCTTAATGAAATCGGAGTGTAATATGATAATTCGATTTCATGAGTGATAATGTTGGTGCGTCCAGGAAGATCAGACAGAACATCTTGAAAGGATTCCAACATAGAACGAATCTGATCCCTATGACTTGTTGGTAAATCAGTACAGATTATAACATCATTCGGGACCCAAAGATGCAGCAATAGAGAATGCACTCAGCGACCCATAGCTTGACTGCTTGCATCAGAGTCAGCGAACTAGAGCTGACTAAGACCCTACTCCACCTCCATGTGGTTTCCTGGAAATAGTCTGCAGCAGTGCAGTCTGGCTGAGCGAGTACGGATCGCAGAGAGAAGGCAAACCCGGTCCCAAAAATGCCGTGCTGAAGTCGGATGTGTCGACCGAAAGGTGCAGATATCACAGCTGCGGCGTAAACAGACACAACGCAACCAACGTCCTTTTCATGATGAACGAGGAAGAAGAAGAGGATAACATCATTCCATGTTTCTGAAGACTGGATAGGTGCTACCGGAAAAGTGGACTGTACATTAGCAAAGCTAGTCTGTATCTCATCAACCAAAGCGATAGATGCATGATGGGTAGGTTGGTTTATGATAGCATCACAAATGAATTGTAACTGAGGAGGACGAGTGATGTATGGTAGGTGCATGTTAACGTGGAATTTATTTCGTTTACCCCTTATATCGATGACGTAGTCCACGTCAGTTTTCTTCGCAACTACTTTAAAAGGACCTTGCCATGTTACTAGCAAGTGATCTACCTTTTGCAGCAGGAGAACAAAAACATCGTCATTAATTGAGAAAGAAGTTAGTCGTCTATCCCGATTAATGCAAGATCTGGTTTTATATTTTGCCAACTCGGATGCTTCAGTTGCCACCTGACATACACCAACAAGATGTTGGCGTAAGTCTTTAACGTACTGATAACTGGATTCCCCATTATTGTTTACCTCAGATTCTATCAGTAAATCATGTAAGAGAGACATTGGACCTCTTGGGTTAGCCCCAAATATTAACTGAAAAGGTGAATATCCTGTTTGTTGATTAGGAACCTCTCTGTACGCAAACAATACAGCAGGAATGAACGGATCCCATTCATGAGGATATGATGTAGTCACCTTACCCAACAATTGTTTTAATGTACCATTTCAGCGTTCCACGACCGCATTTGAACTAGGGTGAAATCTAGCACTAAGAGAATGACGTATACGAAGTGTGTTGAAAACATCGGACATAATACCTGACACGAACTGAGATCCATGATCAGAGAGGATTTCCTCAGGAAATCCGATGCGTGAGAATATAGACAGCAACGCATCTGTTACCGACACTGTGGTAATATTTTTTAAAGGAATGGCTTCTGGCCATCTTGTGCAGAGGTCACTACATTTTAGTATTTATTGAAAACCTCTGGTAGACTGTTACGGTGTTATTTTTAAATGATGGCGTCTGCTGGGGTTTACCCATGTGCAAACGTTTAGGGGTCATTAGTATTTATAGAATATGTCGATATTTTACGGTATAGTGAACGCGAAATATATGCGGAGATGATGACGCATTCGCGTTGGGTAGGTCACGCCGGGTGACTTGGTTACTGGGCCTTTGTTACGTTATCCGTCAAGCATGAAGGTCGTGTCTTGTATTTCTTCCAAGGAATTAAGGCTGAGTATATAGCCTATATTTTATAGATGAATCGATGTAGAACTCAGGTCAGTTCACAAGATAATCTAAGTATGAGATTAATTAAGTTAAACTAATAATGGAAGAAGAATCGTATTGTGATTCAAATTGTAGATGTCATGAACTCATGTGCTCATTTCTGGCTGTTGATTAAACAGCGCATGTATATAGCCACGATGTTCTTCTGACACATTGTTTTGACACGGACGGACATGAATACTATGCATGTAATTTCCTAATGAACTATGTATGAACTATATCTGGATGTACCACAATGTGAACTGTTCTTCGTGCGTCAATTTTGTATTAAATATTGGACTCAATCGAAGGCTTACCACATTCCTTTGATTACGTTTTGATTGCTTCAACTTTGCATTGTTGATGGTCCTTTGACCTGGTGAACTCTTTCTTGTAAAAAGTTATAGAAATAAATGGATCAGTTCATACGGAGCCGGGGTTTGCTTGGACACAAGTGGCGTAACGATAATTAAGCAAGCATCCCAACTGAACTTACAATAATAGAACAAAGGACCCTCCAACACCAGTAAACCACCCACGCAACAGTGGTGGCCAGTGTGGTAGGGAACTGGAATTTTATTGAAGAAAAATACTCAAGATTAGCAAGTTGAAAGAAATAATTTTCCTTCGAGCGAAATGAACACTTTTTCTATCTACACCGATGACGTCACACCCGCTTGGCAACAGGATGAATCAGCTGTAGTGATGGCAGCCGCACTTCAACGTCTTCGAAGAAAATTATTTATAAACGTTTAATTGAACATTGCAAAAATAGATTCCATCAACATGAGCAGTAAATATAGGTCCTACTGTCCGTTGGCGAAGCAAGCACTGTATGAATCTATCGAGGCAAAAAGATAAGTAACTTATTTGAAGGTTACAATAAGTCAGTCCTATTTGTCCTACAAATGCCATGTTCTTTTTTTTTTTTTTATTATGTATCCATGTTATATATTGTTTTGTCTGTTTCATGTAGCGGGTATGGATGGGCGGCGGTTCGGAATGAATAAAAATGGCTCTCAGGATGCCGATATTCATTCTGAATGTTCCTAAGGCTGTGAATTAATAGCACCTCGCGAAGAAAGCGTCGAATTATCGTTATCGGTGATCGTTCGGGTTCGGTCTTGCATTAATTCACTTTGCATGTTAGGTGTATAGTCATGTTATAACTGTTGTTTTCATGTGTATTTGGTTCTTCATTTTTATTCATTTACAGTCCTATGTTCGTAATCTATCTTGTTATTCTGATCTAGCTATCTTTTATTTTAATTAAATGTATTGTATTAACGTCAAATGAGTCCTGTGACGTCATCTTTCATAGTACCAAATATGTTCGTTTCCTCAGTTAACCTTCACCCTTCTACATTTCCGGTTAGTACACTTGGTTTTATAATAGCATTTATTTTTGTGAAAATGTCACTTTTGTATTGTGCTCCTGTTCTGTAATCCTTGGTTAACCCATTTGTATTGTTTGTATTCATTACATATTTTATTAATTTAATATTAATGCTATAATTTCTTCATTAATTATAGTGTAGATGAATATGATTAAATTTTTATCAGCTTTGATGAGGAATTAGGGACTTTGCACATATTTGCAGTAGTGGTCCTAGAAATGGGCAATGCACTTTATGCCTCATGATTATGGCATAATATATAATGATTAATTATTAAAACTTTATAACATATTAATACATATTTAATATAAATTAGTACACTTTCTCTGTACTATATTGTGAACTTAGTGACAATTAAGACTAATTATTTGTGGATAATACACATAATTATTAAATATTAATATTAAGCGCTTGATATAATTTCAGCAGCTTATATAACTAACTATCATAACTATTTATGATAGATATCAGTGAGTATATATATATAATATTTTTACAAAATATTACAGATTGTGGAACTTATACATAACAATACAGTAATATTACAATTTCTTGTATTAATTATTCATTCGTTGAGTAATTATAATTATCGACATAGATTATATTGTTGATTACAATACATAAGTAATTGAATACTTGAATAATTCAACTTCAATAATGCTTACCTTGGATCATTTCATTAAAATTGGAAAAGATTGTAATAAAAAAGGAGAGGCACTCCTTGAATTTGCTGAACAACAACTGGCAAGATATAAGGCAGAAGAGGAGGAAAGAAAAGCCATTGCTAAAGCAGAGATGGAAGAACTTGAAAGAAAACAGGCGGAAAAGAAGGCAGAATTAAGGCAAGAAGAAGAAAGAAAGATAGCAAGAGATGAAATCCTACGGATTGAAGAAGAGAATAAATTGAAACGGCAAGAAATCATATTGCAGCAAGAAATGGAATTGCAACGGCTTAAATTGGAAACAGCAAAACTTAATTCACAGGGTGCTGCAGCAAATCAAAATGATATTGCTCAATCTGGATCTTCATCCACCCGACTTAAAGGTAATTATTACTTTAAACTACCACCATTCAAGTTACACGTGGATGACCTTTCATCGTGGCTGGCGCGCTTTGAGGATATATGTAAGGTCAATAACCTTGACAAAACTGCATGGGCACTTAAACTTAAGGAATTTCTGGATGGCGAACCTGCAAGTGCAGCACAAAACATTGATCCTACATTAGCAACAGATTATGAGGCCATTAAGACGTTGTTATTACGTCGTTTCCACTTGAACGAAGAGGCATGTAGATTACGTTTCAAAAGTTTATTGCCAGATAACAATAAAGATTTCACAGGTTTTATTGCTAACATACGCAATACTTTTAACAGATGGGTTGAACTGGCAGGTGTCAACAAATCTTACGACAAATTAGTCGATTTGTTATTGAGAGATAAAGTGTTATCTTCTGTCAGCCCGCCATTCTTTGCTTATTTGCAAGAAAGAAAACCAGAAACAATTGATGAGTTAGAAAAAATTTCTTTAAATTACTGTACAGCACATCCGAATGCTAATATTTCTGGCTCGTTGATAAGAGAACCACTTCCTGTAGCCTCCAATATGGCATATAATAATAACAAACCGAGAACACACAGTGTGGACAGAGGTAGGTTCAAAGGAAACTATGACAATAATTTTCATAAGGGACAGAATAACTTCAACAATAACTTTAATAGAGGAAGACAACAAACCAGAAATTATTCACCTCAGTCAAGATACAACAGTAATCCTCGCAACTCAAGTTATAATCGGTCATATCAATATAATAATGATAACAATTGGAAGAATGGCGATAATTATAACTCGAGACGTCGAGATAACAATTATAATAGACGACAACGAGATAATTCAACTAATTATTCTCGTAATCGTTCCCATTCTCGTGGATCTTCACATTATAACCATAATACCGGGGCAGCAGTGACAAATGATATCACCCCTAAGGTTCAGGTTCCACCTAACGATAATACAATGAATTCTTCTGCTGCATGCTTTGCTATAAATTATAACGTGGCAAATAGTTGCCCACAATGCAATCTTATTTTTCAGAAGGCAAAGGAGACAGTGCTAAACTGCGGACACATTACACCAGAAGTAGGTCTCGCAGCCAATGATGGAACAGGCTCTCTGATTTTTAACAGAGGGATAGTAAATGGTTCTGTAGTTTCTGTATTGAGAGATTCGGGGTCCACAACCATTGGAGTGCGACAGTCGCTGGTACATCCTAGCTGGGCAACGGGGGAATATGTTCGTTGCATGACTTTTGGGGGAACTATTGAGTTTTACCCCACAGCTCTTGTCCATGTTAATACACCTTTCTTTTCAGGACAAGTTAAGGTATGCATGCTTCAGAATCCAATTGCAGATCTGATGTTGGGACGCATCCATGGTAGTAAGGATTGTTCCCCACAGGAAATTGAGGAATGGGAATTAAATAATGTGCAATCTTATTGCAATGCTAACGCTGTCATTGCAACAGCTACATTACGGGCCAACAAAATAAATACATGTGGCACAGTTTTCTCCAATTTCAGTCTCAGTACCATTCTGGAAATCGATGAGGAGAAGGATAAGACTCTCCTACAGGATAAAAAGTATACTAAACTACCAGTCCATCCTAGGAAGATTAGAAAATCATTTCGAGGCAGATATACCTTTTCTCAAGAGAATGCCGCCAAGTCGGAAGATAGATGTTGGCGACAAGATCATATTAACAGTGATCTGAATACAATGGTTGAAAATGGGAAAGAAGGGATGTCCCGAACAAAGGTAATGATGGTGAAGTTCTTATGAACTTAACTAATAAAATTAGGACAAATAAATATGTCAATCATTATGAGACATCATCTCATAAGACTACCATATCCAAAAGATTAAATAGAAGAACTATTTATCACGTTAGTGACACTGATCCCACTTACATTGGGAAGGGTGCATACTCTCGCACCATGTTAGTGCGCATTCTGCCACAAGGTACCAGATGGCAGGCACTTAGCAATTTCTTTAATTACACGGCAGACGTTATGTTTGTACGGTTGTTGTCACCTACCAATGACAGGTATGGTGAAGCTATAGTTACATTTCGTAACAATAGAGATGCTCGATTGGTCATCGATCATGATAATGGTGCTTACTTTAACCATCATTGTCTACGGTTACAATTAGTACCTAATGCTGCATCACGCAGATAACATGCTATGGTAATACAATTGTCTCATATCATTGATGACTCATCATAGTCATTCATCATTTCTTTTCTTTACTGGTCCTTATAAGGTTACTGATAAAATTTCAGACGTTGATTACGTCTTAGATATCAAGGGACACAGAAAGATATTCCATATTAATATGCTCAAGCAATTTCATACACGTCCTATACACTTACAGTCAATTTTTCATGAATTAGATGACAATACTGTATCTACTTGTCATTATTCTAATCTATCTGTTATACAGGAGGAAGAATCTTCTTTTCCTGAAGTGCAGATGCCTTTACCTGTACTTACTGTCCAATCTACTGAATCTTGGCGTGATGTGACCATTTCTTCTACGGTTACACCGCAACAGCATCAACGCGTTGCTGATCTTCTACAATCTTTCCCAGATGTGTTAACTGATGTACCGGGTTGCACATCTGTAATTAGTCACGATATTATTCTGAACGATGATACACCAATTCGTGTTCATCCTTATTCTGTACCTCTACATTTTCTGAGTAAGACATCTCAGGAACTCGAACAGATGATATCATTAGGTATTATTGAGACTAGTACATCTCCATTTTCTTCTCCTTTAGTCATTGTCCGGAAAAAGGACAACAACATACGTTTATGTGTTGACTATAGGAAACTTAATGCGCAGACAGTACCAGATAGCGAACCACATCCTATCCTTGACGATTTACTTCCTCGTCTATCCAATGCTACACTTTTCACTAAAATTGACTTAACTAAAGGTTATTGGCAGATTCCACTAACCGAAAGAGCCAAATACTACACAGCATTCTCAACTCCACGAGGTCTTTACCAGTGGAACGTGATGCCTTTTGGGCTAATGAATGCTCCAGCTACCTTTATTCGCATGATGCGAAAAATTTTATCAGGTAGATCAGATATAATTACCTATATTGACGACATATGTTTGTTCAGTTCATCATTTGAGGAACATTTTTTGGGTCTTAAATCAGTTTTGGAAATATTGCGGGATAACCATTTAACCGCTAAACCAACTAAGATTCAAATAGCGTGTAATGAGATAACATTCCTGGGACACATTATTGGATCGGGACGTATCCAAACAATTCCCAGTACGGTTTCTAAAATATTAAAATTATCTGTTCCTCAAACGAAGAAACAGGTTAGGAGTCTGTTAGGTTTAATCCAATACTATAGCAGATTTGTACCTCACCTATCATCCATCACGTCTGTCCTGTCATCATTACTAAAGAAGAACATGCCTTTAAGGATAAATTGGACAGACGAATGTGACAAAACCTTTCGCACTATCTTAAAAATATTTTCATGTCTACCTATTTTAAGAATACCAGATGCTTCTAAAAAGTTTGTTCTACGTACAGATGCGAGTAATTACGGACTCGGGGCATGTCTACTGCAATATCATGACGATGTCCTTCACCCCGTAATGTATGTCTCACGCAAACTGAAACCTCCTGAAACGAAATATTCCACTGTGGATCGAGAATTGCTCTCCGTAATCTGGGCAATTACCAAGTTGGAAAAGTTTTTATTGGGATCACCATTCCTGATCCAGACTGATCAGAAATCAGTGGCAGCATTACGTCGCTCAAATCATAAAAGTGCTAAACTTGCACGATTTGCTATCACGTTGCAACCCTACGAATTCGAGATACAGTCGATAGCTGGAACAGAAAACGTCATAGCCGACACGTTGTCAAGACATCCTACGAATTCTGAATGAATTTTCAATTAAACGAAAAATTTTCTGACTAGTCAAGCATTACATTTGCAATAAACAGTATTGATATCAAGTCAGAATATACAACAATTCAGTTGGACTTCCTACCTAAATAAGGACATTTCGATATAAACTATGGTGATCAAAATATCAAGATTTACGGATCGTTTGAAGGTTTGAACTTCAATTCCACTTTGAGTATCACTCAAAATAAACAATCTCTGATGAAGAAGGGACAGATACTTTGATGACTTAGTCAATTAACTTTCAAATTTTAATAAAGGAACTAACAATGAATGGATCATCAAATCATAATTTGATAATATGAACCTTGCGTCTTAATGAATTTTCATACAATTCAACAGGAGTTAACAACGATTGGATCTTCATGTCCAATATTATTAATTTTTCTAAATTAGTATATAATAGATAATAAAGTCAAAGTGTGATGAAATAAAAAAAATAAAATATACTAAGAAAAGATGAAACAAAAGAATATCACACCAATTAAACCTTTTAATTAGTGTAATTATCAAGGTAATGGATAATACATTATGACATTTCATATACATAGTTAAAATGTATGAATTTTTTCTGTTCTTTTGATTATGTCAATTTAATTAGGTGTCTATCCTTACACTTCATTTTCACACACATTCTAATTTAATGTAGACTTTAATATTTGGTTTTAATTGTCCGTACTTCTCAATTTTATTTCTTTTACTCTCTTATACTATTTCTCATTTTCTTCAATTAGATATTAATTAGTTAATACCATACGTACATACCATAATTAATTATTTTAATTTTAGTTAGTTAGAATAATTTTAATAACACCTCACATTATTAGTTAGTCTATACAAACAACAAATTAATTAGTTAATTAATTAGTGACAGTAACATTTACTTGTTTAATATAAGTTATATGTATGATATGACGTTGATTTTATTATCAGATATTACTGACATGACTGCGACACTGTTCTAGATAGAACATCGTAGTTCATACGTCGGGTTTTGTTAAATTTTTGATTAATATTGTTCAAAAAAAAAAAAAAAAAAATTCTATTTCATAGATTTTTTTTTTTTTTTGCCCCCGTCTGACAGGAAATCTGTTACGGTGTTATTTTTAAATGATGGCGTCTGCTGGGGTTTACCCATGTGCAAACGTTTAGGGGTCATTAGTATTTATAGAATATGTCGATATTTTACGGTATAGTGAACGCGAAATATATGCGGAGATGATGACGCATTCGCGTTGGGTAGGTCACGCCGGGTGACTTGGTTACTGGGCCTTTGTTACGTTATCCGTCAAGCATGAAGGTCGTGTCTTGTATTTCTTCCAAGGAATTAAGGCTGAGTATATAGCCTATATTTTATAGATGAATCGATGTAGAACTCAGGTCAGTTCACAAGATAATCTAAGTATGAGATTAATTAAATTAAACTAATAATGGAAGAAGAATCGTATTGTGATTCAAATTGTAGATGTCATGAACTCATGTGCTCATTTCTGGCTGTTGATTAAACAGCGCATGTATATAGCCACGATGTTCTTCTGACACATTGTTTTGACACGGACGGACATGAATACTATGCATGTAATTTCCTAATGAACTATGTATGAACTATATCTGGATGTACCACAATGTGAACTGTTCTTCGTGCGTCAATTTTGTATTAAATATTGGACTCAATCGAAGGCTTACCACATTCCTTTGATTACGTTTTGATTGCTTCAACTTTGCATTGTTGATGGTCCTTTGACCTGGTGAACTCTTTCTTGTAAAAAGTTATAGAAATAAATGGATCAGTTCATACGGAGCCGGGGTTTGCTTGGACACAAGTGGCGTAACGATAATTAAGCAAGCATCCCAACTGAACTTACAATAATAGAACAAAGGACCCTCCAACACCAGTAAACCACCCACGCAACATAGACCTCACAGATAGTGGTCCGATGATATCGATAGCCATCTTGAAAAAAGGGCGTACAGCTATATCTGTGAACTGTATCGGTGCTGATTGATGCGCACCCTTGCGTGCAACACTTTGACATTCAGTGCAAGATTTACAATAAGTTGAAATGTCTTTATTAACACAAGGCCAATAAAAGTGGGTTAGTAATCTATAAGCCGTACGGGAAATTACCATATGTCCAGCAATCGGTACGTCATGCGTATTTGACAAAACTAGTGCACGAAATGACGTAAGTACTATAACATGTCTGAGAATAAAAGAATAATCATCAAAACATCGTATCATAATATTATCCTGAAATTGAAAAAAATGTCTTATATTTTTAGAATGTTTAATAGTTCGAGCATTAGCTAATGGGAATAAATGTCACAAAGAAGGATCCTGTTGTTGTTGAGCAATAAATGTATTTTTGTCAATGTAATGACAAGTTGTAATGTGTTGTGTGTGAAAAGAAGAATTTAATTCATTTGTTTCTACAGCCTGTTGTGCTCTGGTTGTAATATCGTTAGCCAAGGAGGGATGTTCTATCTCCCACTTAAGAATATCATGTGCAGAACACTCGTTAACACCCTTTATGTTACCTACAATCAAATCGCAACAAGGTCGATCGAGGCTACACACTCTAACTTTTCCCGAAAAGAAAGGAGTATCTATTTCCACATCTGCCAGTTGATAACATTCGACAGTTCCACCGAAAGTTACGCACTTTACTGAGGTCCCCGTAAAACAAGAAGGAGGAATTAGTGCCTTCCTTAGTCCAATGGTCGTGCATCCGCTGTCACGTAATAATGAATTGCGTCTGTCAAAAAAAAACCCTATGGATGACGAGGGAGCCAACTCCGTCATGTAAAGCTAAAACTGGCAGGGCATGTCCACATCTTAGGCGTGGAGTAGATCCAGGTTGAAATAGCGTCATACATTCTGGGCAATTACTACTATTTTCAAGATCAACATTACACGCATTGCCGTGAGGATTATTCTCATTATTGTCAATACACTGATACCTCACTCTTTCGACAGGTTAAGGACCAGAGCTATGACGAAAGTCGAAAATCGACGAAAGTCGAAGCATAGCCTTTATTTAGCTTACAAATGCATTAGGGCCGCCAAAAAACATAAATAACTAACTATATAACACTTGCGAATGCGTGCAATACCTAGATAAACAGAAGTAAACATAAGAGTAAAGAAAATAAAGTAAAAAATAAAAAATACGTAAATAGCATCTTACCTTAAAATCATTCTTGAGCAAGTAGACGATGAATATATACAGTATGTACAGTTTTGAATGTTGGTTATTTAGGGAAATTCTAGACTTAGAAAACCAAATGGAGAAAATTGTGGAGGTTCATCTTCAGAACTGGAGAATTTCAATCTAATTCTTTTAGGAGAAGGGCACTTTGAAGGAGATCTAACTGGGGCTGGGGCTGATGTTGATGGCTCGGAATCTGAAGGGTTAGAGGGAGGGGTGACTGAAGTTGGTTGTGGCGGTTGCGTCTTGAAAAAGGAGAGCAAAGACGTTTACCTCATTGATGTCTTCTTCCTTTCCCTAAGAAGTTATCTGTAACAGGCTATTTGGTGTTCTAGCCCACTATTTACTTTTGAACTTCTGTTGAAATTTATTCTACGTTGAAGATCTGCTGCTTTGTGTAGCCAACTTCTTCTATAATTTTTTCAAGCTTTACTTGAAAAGCTTCTGCAGCATCTGCGCTCGCTGATTCTCCCTTCACTGCTATATTATGCAAATTTGACCTTTTCTTAAATTTCTCAATCAAGCCCCTGCTAGCTCCAAATGTCTCTTCAGCTGATGTCTCTCCTTGTTCAGCCTTCATTGCATTAAATAAAGTTTGTGCTTTAGCCTGGATAAGATCTTGGCTTAGAGGAATGTTGTGGCTGACATGGTCTTCAATCCACACATTTAACACTTTCTCCATCTCACCAATTAAATTGTGCCTCTTTCTAATAAGTTTCGTATGCACTGGCGTAGCGTTTTTAATTTCCTCTAAAACTTTAGCTCTGTTCTTTACAATTGTGCTAACTGTAGTGCTTGGTACACCTAGCCTGCGGCCTATTTCACCATTTAAGATGCCTTGTTCATTAAGCTTGATTAGCTTAAGCTTTCCTTGCAAATTGAGAACCTTATGGGTTCTTTTAACTTTGTCACTACACTTAGGACCCATTATGAATATATTAAAGCACAAAAATAAGTAGTACTGTATAAGGCCTAATCACACAAAAAAGTACAGTATGAAAACTGTACACGTGTCTTATAATCACGATATGAACACTGTCATTAGACTGTTATCACTAAAATAACTATGAACTGTTTACAGTATAATCACAAAAATAATATATAGTATGAATAGTTTTGTTATTTTAATCACAAAAATAAGTAGTATTGATATGTTTAATGACAAATATAAGAGATTCAATGCGGACAACTTAAAAAAAACATAGCACACCGAACGATTTCTGTTCAAAGACTGAACGACGAAAGAATAAAGATGACGCGCAGTTGTGACCAAATGCGACGAAAGAGCGAAGCGAGCGACGAAATTTGGAAACGTGGTTAGAATTGAAAACCGACGATAGAGCGAAGCGACGAAAGTCGAAGCGACGAAAGTCGAGGTATTGGTGTATTACCCTTACCAACATTAATTTGACAAGCATGAGCTTGTGATCGTGCTCGACTCTGGCTTCTAGAAAAATGTGATCCTGTCCGATCCACTGGACGGTCAGAACGAGAGTACCACTTATTGTCCGTGCGAGAAGAATCGTTACGCGATGGTGGCGAGAAATGATGCCTGTTAGTGTACTTATTCTGCCATCAATGGTACCTATACCTTGTAGCGGTATGGCAGCTTGCGTACCCTGACGATCCCCAGAGCTATGCCAGTGGGAGTTTTACTCCTGGTAGGTTCAACCAAGCTGGACTGGTCTGTGTGGGTAGGGGTCAGACAAAAGCTGGTACCCTGGTCCTCCAGGTTGGGGGTTTTAGCATAGGGCTGACACCCCTGTCTATGTAAAAAAAATAATGAAGTTACGGAAACAACATCAAATGAACAGACTTTGCTGCGGGATGGACATTCGGAGTCTGTGGCTCGTATGACTGTCAGTGGTGAAAGCCGAAAGGAAGCCACTGACATGAAAACGGATGTCCTGACCGCAAAACAGGATACAAGAATAGGATTTTGGAATGTCAGGACAATGTACGAGACAGGTAAACTAAGACAGGTCACGGCAGAAATGAGAAACTATAGGTTACACATCCTGGGGATAAGCGAGAGCAGATGGACAGGGGCAGGTACATATAATGAAAGAACAATGGGGAAATGCGGCAGCGGAATAGCAACGAAAATGGGGATAAGCTAATAAGTTTCTGTAGCATTAACAACCTGGTCATTGGAGGAACACTTTTCCCACATAAGGAAATTCACAAATTAACATGGGAATCACCAAATGGTCGGGACAGAAACCAGATAGACCACCTCATGGTTAACGGTAGATGGAGACATGCATTACAAGATGTGAAGGTAAGAAGAGGTGCAGATGTGGGAAGCGATCACCATTTAGTAGTAGCAAAACTGAAAGTGAAACTAAGAAGGGCTGGACCAACTGTAACTACACAGAAAAGGTTTGACATCAGCAAATTGAAGGACCCCCTTACCAGAAAAGCTTTTGCGGCCGACATTAAGAAACGATATCAATTTGCCTAAAGCCAGGAAAAGACATTGACTGATGATATAGACCAGAATTTCAACACCATTTCAACAATATATAAGGAAAGCAGCAAATCATGCTTAGGATTCCAGGAAAGGAAGAAGCAAGATTGGATAACACCAGAAACACTAAACACCATAAAGATGAGAAAGGAAATGAAAAGAAAGAAAACAGAAGCGAAGTCCCCCAGGTTAAAGCAACTATATAGCGAACAGTACAGTCAACTGGACAGGCAAGTTAAACGCCAAACCCGAGCCAACAAAAGGAATTTCCTAGACGATCTTGCAAAACAGGCAGAAGAGACAGCATTGAGAAATGAACAAAGCACAGTATACAAAATAACTAAATTCATCAGCGGAAAACAAGGTGCAAACAATATTACATTAGTAAGAGATAAGCAAGGAAATCTCATCAAGACAGCAGAGGGACAGGAAACAAGATGGGCAGAGCACTTCAGAGAAACTCTGAACAAGGAAATACCAGAGACACAATTGAATGTTCCTGAGGCTGAAAACGATCTAGATGTAAATACAGACATTCCACGAAAAGAAGAAATCATCACAGCAATCAAAGGGTTAAAGAACGGTAAAGCTCCGGGCCATGATAACTTAAATGCAGAGCTATTTAAGACAGACCCTGAGCTAGCAGCAGAACTATTAGAACCACTATTTGCACAAGTGTGGAAAACGGGGACAACACCATCAGAGTGGAACAAAGGAATAATTGTCAAATTGCCCAAGAAGGGAGATCTTTCAGACTGCAGTAATTGGAAAGGAATCACTCTTCTCTCAGTTCCCAGCAAAATACTAGGCAGGATAATTATACAGAGAATTTCAAAGGCAGTAGACTACAAACTGAGGAAAGAACAAGCAGGATTTAGAAAGAACAGAAGATGTGTAGACCATATAATTCACTCTCAGGAACATTATAGAGCAGTGCTCAGAATGGCAAAGACAGCTGTACATAAATTTTGTTGATTTTGAAAAGGCTTTTGACGGCATACATAGGGACATTTTATGGAAAATACTGAGCGCTTATGGAATTCCAAGCTGCATGGTGTCAATCATAAAAAGCCTCTATGCCAACTTTACGTGTTGTGTTGGGCAGAGCAACCTAACCTTCGAGGTGAAGACAGGAGTACGACAGGGATGCCCCTTATCAACCACTCTATTTTTAACAGTCATAGACTGGGTGATGCGCCAGACAACAGAGGGCAGTCCAAGAGGAATATGATGGACTACATTTTCAACATTGGAAGATCTGGAATATGCAGATGACATTGCACTGCTGGCACATTCACATCAACACATCCAGGAAAAACGGATAGACTTAATAAATTTAGCCAGCAGGTGGGCTTGAACATCAATTTAAAGAAGTCTGAGGTCATGACGCTCAATGTGAGCAACCCTGAGCCCATATCAGTAAGGAATCAGCAACTGGTACAGACAGATACCTTCACATACCTAGGAAGCATAGTAACACCAGACGGTGGGGCAGGCAAAGACATCAACATCAGAATGAATAAGGCAAGAACAGCCTTCTTTAGCCTAAATAACATCTGGAAGTCCTCCCAATACAGCACAAGCACAAAATTAAGATTATACCAGAGTTGCGTGCTTTCTGTGCTTCTCTATGGTGCGGAATGCTGGAGAGTCACAGAGAAGGAAATGTCAAAATTGTCCTCTTTTCACACAACATGCCTAAGAAAAATTCACCGAATCTTTTGGCCGAATACCATCACCAACCAAGATCTGCAAGAGGACATGCATACCCTCATAGCTGGCAGACGCTGGAGCTGGGTTGGTCATGTCCTCAGAAGAGACCCCGATGCCATCACAAGAACAGCTATGCTTTGGACCCCTGAAGGAAAGCGAAAGAGAGGCCGACCAAAACAACTTGGCGGAGGACTGTGGAGGCTGAGATGCAAAGAATGAACCAGAGTTGGGGCACTGTACGAAGGATGGCCACCGACCGTGCAAAGTGGAATCAATTTGTTGTTGCCCTACAAGACGCCACTAGGCGTGATGGCCACTGACTGCTTTGACGGTCGGTGGTTAAGGATCGAAGAAGAAGAAGTGTACTTATTATGTGCATCTCGTTTATTTCTGTACCATGCATTTTTATTATGGTGGTTAAAGTTTCGCCTCTCTCCGACCCGTGAGGGCGAGCGATTCTGATGGAAATTGTATCTACCATTATATGAATTTTGATAGTCTTCCCTATACCGCCGGTCCATGCTAAGATTGCGTGATCTATCATGAGTAACAGCACACGCATGCAGAGTTTCCAGGACCCTAGTTTTGCTTAAAGACAAGTTTGGGTGTGCGACCGAAAATTGTTGACCTGACTTTTCCATCTCTCCTACATTCGTAGGCTTCCTTTCTTGAAGGAATGAGACAATTTCTGAGTTTACAGAAGATAAAATTTTGTCTCTTAAGAAGAGATCACATATACCCTCGAAAGATTTAGTAATATTTGACTGTTCGATCCATCTGTTAAGACAGATCTTCACCGAAGACACAAAGTCTTCGAAATCTTTACCCTCAACAGGAACCATAGATTTTAATTTGAGACGGTATCCTTCTTCGCCCAAACAATATTTGCGAAGGAATACCGCTTTTATGGATTCATAGTCACCCCTTTTTTCATCGGCAATGCTAAAGAAATTTTGTAAAGCCTCACCTGTGAGTAACCCAACAAAATGTTCAGGCCATAAGCCTTAGGTAAATTTAAAGCAGTAACCCGTGATTCAAATCTCAAAATATAAAATCCTGTGTCATCATGCAATGGTGAAAAAGTTGGCAATTTTATATTAATGATCTTAAACGATCCCGTATCATAAGCTTCCCTTGTACCAGAAGATTGTAAACGTAATTTGTCTAACTCAAAAATTTTATCTCTTTCAAATTTCGCCTGTTCTGCAGCAATTTCTGCCAAACGAATTCTCTCTATTCTATTTTTTGTCTTCTCTCTCTTTGTATTCAGCTACTTCCTTATTCACATAGGCTATAAGATGATCGCCCAAGAAACCAAAGTCCTTTCCATTTTGTATAAATCCTGCCTTAACTTTTACAAAGTCAGCCATAATGGAACCAAGGAGTAATGGGATAGAGATGCAAAATGTATATCTCTCCCACTTGTATCTAACTGACTATACTTAGTCATAAGGTAAATCAAACCTTTTTTCAAAAACCAACTGTATATTCAATATTTAGTCGTTTTGTGTGATATACTTGTCTCTGGGATCGTATCTTTGTATACGATACTTACTAACTACTCTCCCAACGTAGCTGTAATAATCTTATATATATATATATATATATATATATATATATATATATATATATATATATATATATATATATATATATATATATATATATATATATCATAGCAATAACAATATACTATAATCACAAGTGAGTAATCAATATCGCCTAATGTAAAGAACGACGACAACTGAATTCATCCAAGGATATAATTGAGTATCGTTCCCACCAACCGCCCACAGGAAAACAGAAAACACAAAAGATACATAAAGAAGCTAGATGTGCCTGACATTTTTCGGACTGGAGACCATGACATTACGCAACATATATTCACTTATCTGAATAAAAATTCCCGACCGCCAATCCTCGCTGTAGACAAGAAGCATTCATCCTCGCAGAGTAGCCTTGAATCTATGAAGTACACCAGGGTCAACGAAAGAACGTATAGTCTGAGTTCCGAAATAACGTATTAGAGTCCTGTTCAAGAACGTTACACGATCCTGATGACGAAAATCGATGTGGTCAGACAATCTGTTTGATGACGTACGTCAACGATGTAATCATCCCCCTTGCACGTTGCGGAAAAAGAACGATTTCTCGGACATCAGAGACTTGATGCGACGTAAGACTTGAAAAGAATTGTTCTGGAGACCATAACAATCCTCAAGATTCATGGCAAGATAGTTATTATTAATATAGTAAACGTCCACTGGTAAGTTCACTTCAAGACGCAAGTGTCCGTTAAAGTGACCTTGCTATAACGGTTCATGACAACGATTCAACGTGTAATGGCGTCGAAGCGATAAGATTCATCAAAACTCCCTGCGACAGCAATATATAGTGACGATAATCTGGAGATATCTTTAGGCAGTCAGATTCATGATACGCGACTTCAATCGACTATGCTGTGTATGTTGTATTGGCATTAACGTCTTCAAAAATAGTCCAAGGTCTTGGCATGACCTCGCACCAAAAAAAAAAAAAAATGCGATTTCTAGTGATTCCAGAAATTCGTTATCTTGCGTAATTTTTAAAGTACAGCCTTGTATACATCTGCAAATGATTAATTCATATCCAAGGGACGAAGCCTCCCATATCTGTGGTGTCGTGGTTTCTATTGTTTAATTTCATATTTTGCTCGTTTACTCGATTATGTCTAGGATTGACAGTTATATTGTCCACATGGTTCATAACAACCACTACAAGAACTTAGTAACATTATTTCTATCGTTCCAACTCAATGATAACATATCGACTTGGAAACTCCATCATTATTCCAACATTTATTAAGACGTACACTACACGTCACGACAAGGCATTGCAAAGCAGGTCAATTTCATCAAATTCCACATAAGTAATATATGATCCAGTTTCATTTGTTAGTTCCATATTTAAACACATCGATGTCTTACAAGACATTTCCCATTGAACACTTTTTAAATATCTACCATCTGGTAGATGACACAAACGAACCCATCAGGGTAAACAACAATTCTGTTCTGTTACTATCCCAGAACATGTTTACGTCTTGTGCGAAGTACACATAGTAACAATTCTTTATCGTGCCGCGCTTTGGGGATTTTGTGTGTGTGCGTGTGGTTGTATTGTGATGGTATTTTAAGTGTTTTGTATGACTCAGCAGTGTGTTGTTATGTTTCTTTATTCACATGTTACAACATTTATACAATATATATACAACACACACACACACACACACACACATATATATATATATATATATATATATATATATATATATATATATATATATATATATATATATATATATATATATATATATATATATATACACAACATACATACAATATATATTTATACAGCATAGATAAATATAACAAACCCCCGGTTTATAAATAGAAGTATATATTTAATATCACAGTGTTTTGTTACAGCTTCTACCCAGAACAAATATATATAAACGGCTCAGGGTAGTAGAAAAAAAGGACTATATGTCTTGGGGAGAGGTCGTAACATTGTCGTCGTGTACTTGTCTTTTTATATAAAAATAGGACAGAGAATTTATGTGTTGGGTGTACTTGTAAATGGCTGAATTGTGTGTCTTGAAACCTACATTTCCCCCCCCCCCCCCCCCCCCCGCAAGAATGTTGCGTGTTGAGGACATCCAAAAAAGTGTGTTTATCTAGTGTGTTGTGTTGTTTGCTGAGCCCTTTAGTGGTAGTCTTGTCATAACTCCCGAAACAGTGGTAGATTTTGCTACATAGAGATACCATCCCAGCCCCCTCGTATTCTAATTTGAAAAGACCGGGTGTTCGCTTGTCGTATAACTTTTTGTCACGGCATTTCTGACAGTCAAACACGAGCTTACCCTCACTAGTAATAAGCTCAGATCGATGAGCAGCAACACACTTCGGCGGGGAACCATCGATCGTATACGGTATAAAATTCTTGGCGTAGGTTAGATCTAACAGCATCCGCTAGAGTCTGCGTGGATAGCGCGAGATATCAACTATCCGTATCAGTCTCGCATAACTGAAAGTCGGCTCTGTCTACAAACCTATCTAAGCAATCGTAATAAAACTCGAGCATTCGCAGTTTAGCGTACTGGTAGACGAAAAACCCTATCTGCGCAGGTAGGTCCCAACTAATTTTCTTTTTAATCATACCTACTTCGAAAAGATCGTCCGTTACTAAACTCATCTTTTTAAAACGGGGACAGTTTATTAATTTAGACGTCCCCTCCCCTGTCGTGTACGATACCTCTACGTGCTTCGCCTTATTGGACAACGTCTTGACGTAAGCCGCGTTCCCTACCAATGTCATAGTTTCACTAGTAATTGAGAAAATATCGTCTCTATCCCCTTGTCGTCGCGCGTCGGAAACGGTATCCCCAAATTGTTTAAAGCAAGTCGCAGGCGTATACTCAATCACCTGGTATATATGCGTGACTTCTAAGCCCTTGGACAGATACCAGCGAAGCAGAGGCGTCGCCAACAGAATTTTGTGCCCCACATAACTACCGATCAATGTCCGACTAGGGATGGTCAAGAGCTTATTTTTTTCCTCATTATCGCGCATAAAAGGGCCAATAACATCCCTACTCACGTTAATGTTTTTAAATATCGAGTCATTTCCGAAAAATGGTCCTTTAGGGAGTCGGGTACTCGTATGTCACATTCGACTAACCCAAATAAGGTCTCGTCGTTAACGGCGGCGATAATTTGTTGGTCCGTTAGCGGATATCCACACTTGGTATACGATGGTTTCAGGCTCGGGAATGTCTCGCTCAGAAAACGACCGATTGATCGATCAGCTCGTTTGAGTCGCCGCCACTCGCATTGCCACATTTCTACAAGGTTGACACCACATTCGGTCTTCAAGTAACCTCCAATTTCCCGCGTCTTTTCATACAACTCAATCAAGTGTTTCTTATTGACGGGGTTGGTATCACGACCGCTGGTTAGTGGGCAGTTAGGATGACCGTGGTAAAGACATCCATGAAACTGATAGACTGTGCGAGAATCTTTGTCCCAGCCATCGACTCTAATGCGGCTAAGCCCCAAAGCCATTTCACGACTATTGAACTGGGTCTTCAAATGTACGTTAATTTTGTGCGATAGCCAAGTCAACCACTCGCTACTCTGGAGGGTGTATTTAATAAGTTTATGGGACCTGAAGCCATTCTCCATTTTTCTTCTAATGGGAAAATCAGTGGGCATTTTCTGCATTAGCGCCCATAAATAAAGCGCGTTGGCATCATACCCCTTAACGCTCTGAACCCTTTTAGTCTGATCGCCTCTAATGTACGTTTTGTCTTTTTCGTGAAACCTATGAAATATTATCGACGGACCCGCAACTATATTTTGTCTCAGAGTGTTATGTAAATCTTGCTCCCGTTTCGAACATAAAGAAAATTTATATTTGACGGTAGGGTACTAAAGTGGTACTTTAAGGTTACCCCGGGAACTGAAATAGTGTCTTTAAACATGTCTACGCCTAGGTTAGCGTAAGAACTAACTTGTTGTTCTAACGCAATTAAGAACGGAACCACGTCTTTATTATTATACCACTTCAGAAAATCGCGCAGAGTGGCCATGTGATTATCGACCCAGACCGTTTGACATTCAGCGTACTCGACAGTAGAAATATTACAATTTTTTAGGGAGGAAAAAATACCTCGTGTGGCGGTAACCGGGTTTCATTTAATTTACACAAATCGGTTACATATTCGTAACAGAAAACCAATTTAGTTTCTTTAACTTTATAGGCTGCGAGGTACTTCGTATAACTGAAACCTGGAGCTAGGTAATTAATTATATCTAAAAATTTTAACTGCGGGGTATCGATACACATAAAGTTATTATTTCTTTTTACTAAATATTTAAAGGGGTCGTCTCGGTCTTGGAAATACTTTATTAGGTACGGTTTTATAACATTTATGTCATATTTCCCCGAGTTGAAACCTATAACAGGGAGCTCTCGCAAATACTCATCGAGCTTGGTGACGTGTTCCTTAAAATCGCCGAGTTGGGTATACACCTCGTCAAATCGCTCACGTAAGATTGCATAAGCGGCATCGGCGATTCGGGTCAGATGATCAAGCATCCTATTGACCAAGCCTTGAGGATCGCATGTTGTGATAAAACAGATAGGCGCTTCCAGCCCTGGGACATTGGAAGCTACCAAACAAGACAGAGGGACGTGTTTCGACAAAAAGGTAGTTATGCTCCCCACAGCGGGTAAATCGTCGTTAGCGAAAACAAATTCATAATCACACGTCACGCTATACGAATACACGAAGTTCGTATCGACATTTATACCGTGCGCGGCGATCTATTTCCAAATGGTTTCCGGTGGGTTATAAACTCCGCCCTTAAATATTTCTACTCTTTTATCACCGGTACACGTTATCTCGTGCTTTTCCATATCCCTAAAAATCTTCCATAATTTCCCACATTTGGGACACGAAAAAGCATGCGCCGCCCTATCTATATCTACTATGTACATGAAATGGTTTTTATACGTTAATAGCCGCAACGTCTTTTTATAAAGATTACTACCTCTGAGTTTTTTGGAAAGGGTTTGTTTGTCGTCAAATTCGAAGATGTCTATATTTACACCGAAACATTTTTCTAAGTCGGGGATTTGGGTTAAACTCACGCCGGGAAATTCGAGTAGGGAGTCGATACCCTGCTGTACTTGCCATTGATTTAGGAGCCGGTGCGTGGTTTTTCTAACGTTCGTAACGGGAGCCCATCTAAACGCCGCTAAACATATAAAAAAAACAAAGGTTATCGGTAAAGGGTTTTGAGTGTGAGTCGTGTTGTATTGTATTAATAGCTTTATTGGATGTAATGTGTGGTGGAATATCCGCTAAACAACAGCCTATCGGGTATTCTTGTATGTGGTAAATGTAGAATGATGTTGCTGGTATTGACTCGACATAATATTTTGTATTGGGTCTGTTTAATTGCGCGTTATTAAGAGCGTCACTGTTGTGAAAGTTTGAGACAAACGTGTTGAAATCTGTAATATTATTAACTAGATGAGGTGTCCAAGACACATGCGTTATTGTGAGATACGTTGTAGAAGCGCAGGGTGTTGGTTTCTCGGTGCCTAAGAATGGTGTGGTGACCGTAATTAATCTTGAACCATTTTGTTTGCTTGTTAAAGATGGGTCTAAGAAGAGAAAACCAATATATTGGGTGTGCGGTGTCTGGCCTATGGAAAAAGGTGAATTTGGACAAGTATTTATTGATGTTGGTGTGTGTGTTTATTGCTGACCAGTTGTCTGTGTAGATCTGTCTAACTTCAGTCGGTATGTCTCGTAAGCTGTCTAGGTCAGAGGTCAAACGCGATCTCTTATTAGGCCCTTGGTGGCTGGTCCTTGGGCATTTGACTGAGGTTGGATAGACTGTGGCCGGTCCCGATGTTGAGGGCGTTGAGGAAGCGCCGGTGCTGAAGATGGTGTGGGGCCAGTTGTTTAGGGAGTCAGTCCCGTTGTTGCAGAAGCTGGTGAGGGTCCCAGTATTGCGGTTAGCTTGGGTCCAGCTTTCGAACTCTGCTTAGCCACAGAGGCGTGTTGATGTAGATGGTACCGCAAGCTGGTGCCTCGGGTAAAGCGGTTTCCACAAATAATACAGCTAAACCGAGGTAGTGAGTGCACGGTATTGATGTGCTGTAAGTAGTTATCGCAGCGGTTGAACAGATTGCCTCATCGAACACACACGAGGTTGTTTTGTGACACTGGGGTGGGTCCTATTTGAGGTATGTACGAAGGCGAGGCTTCCGTATTTGAAATGGTCCCATGGTCGATCTCTGTGTGACGTTTAAGCGTATCAGTCCTCGTAAATACCCGCCCACACAGAAAGCACTCGTGTTTTTGTCGCCCGTGAGCTGTATCCAAATGTCGGTTGAGATTGCGTTCCCGGGTGAAAACTCGACCACACTCCAAACAAGTATGTCGGCGTCTCTCTGACTGAGGCGAAGCCATCTGTGAAAGAGAATAAAAACCACCGTAAGAATTTAGACATCAAAACATAAAAATAACGTAAGAATTTAGAAGGATTCTACCTAGCTGTTTTATTTGTGTTTTTTATTTATTTTTGTTGTTACCACTTAGTCTTGTAGTAACCGTATAAGGAGAAGAGAGACATTGGAGAACATCGTCACGACGGGGAAGATCAACGGTAGAGGAAGACAAAGAGAGATGATGTTGGATTGACTGGGTTTGGCGGAAAGTCATCAATAGACGTGCTCAAGCGCACTGGAGATCGAGATCGAGGGACATGAACGCCTACACCAACCGGCACATGATAATGTTGATATACATATACGTATATATATATATATATATATATATATATATATATATATATATATATATATATATATATATATATATATATATATATATATATATATATATATTGGTTTATACAAGTAATTTATTTCTACCAATGTGTTTTTTAAAAATAGAGAAATAAGTATGACAGAGATATGTAGATAGTGCTAGAAAAATAAAACTAGTTTCTGAGTAGGATAAAACATAATTTAGGATATTTTTTTTTCAAAAAAGAGAGACTTAAATTTTAACAAAACTTCTATAATATTCTTTTCGAAGATAATATCTGTCTACAGACTTATAAAACGGAACCCGAGCAAAATTTTTCACATGGAGAACGTTACATAATCCGTGTAATAAACATCCGTCGAACTCACTACATTTTCAACATTGGAAGATCTGGAATATGCAGATGACATTGCACTGCTGGCACATTCATATCAACACATCCAGGAAAAAACGGATGGACTTAGTGGATTTGGCCAGCGGGTGGGCTTGGGCATCAGTTTAGGGAGGTCTGGGGTCATGGCGCTCGGTGTGAGCAACCCTGGGCCCGTATCGGTGGGGAATCGGCGGCTGGTGCAGACGGATGCCTTCGCATGCCTGGGGGGCATGGTGGCGCCAGACGGTGGGGCAGGCGAAGACATTGGCATCGGAATGGATGGGGCGGGAACGGCCTTCTTTGGCCTAGGTGGCATCTGGGGGTCCTCCCGGTGCAGTACAGGCGCAGGGTTAGGATTATACCAGAGTTGCGTGCTTTCTTTTCTTCTCTGTGGTGCGGGGTGCTGGAGAGTCACAGAGAAGGAAATGTCAAAATTGTCCTCTTTTCACACAACATGCCTAAGAAAAATTCGCCGAATCTTTTGGCCGAATGCCATCGCCGGCCGGGGTCTGCTTGCTCGTGGCAAGCAAGAGGACATGCATACCATCGTGGCTGGCGGACGCTGGAGCTGGGTTGGTCATGTCCTCAGAAGAGACCCCGATGCCATCACAAGAACAGCTATGCTTTGGACCCCTGAAGGAAAGCGAAAGAGAGGCCGACCAAAAACAAATTGGCGGAGGACTGTGGAGGCTGAGATGCAAAGAATGAACCAGAGTTGGGGCACTGTACGAAGGATGGCCACCGACCGTGCAAAGTGGAATCAATTTGTTGTTGCCCTACAAGACGCCACTAGGCGTGATGGCCACTGACTGCTTTGACGGTCGGTGGTTAAGGATCGAAGAAGAAGAAGAAGAACTCACAGCACAACTTGTCTCCAATTTCGTGTAACGGGCGCGTATTTAATCTACGTATATATAAAACATAGTAGATATATACACTTACCTTATACGCTGCAATACTTTGGTTGTAATAAAAGGACGTGTCGAAGTGTCTGTCTTCAACTGCTGGTCTACCACAGAAGACGGGAACAATACAACACACGCAATATTTAATACAGTTGTCTTTGCTTCTGGAAGTCTGTTTACGGAATGCTGGAGTCTTAGAATGTCTCAATATGTACGGTATGTCAAACAGAAAGTAATTCTCCCTGTTTGTCACCGGCGGATCGCGCGCGCGTGTGCAATCGATAATTTCAGGGGCGTTGTCGTCACAAAATTTGTTAACTTCTTTTCGCTTGGATGAGCCGAGTGAGTAACGAACCAATTTTAGAATGCGTTGGTCGTTGCAGGGGTTCTCACATTGGGTAGTTGAAAACAATATTATCAACAAGAGTTGAATGCGTTGGTCGTTGTAGGGATTCTCACATTGGGTAGTTGAAAACAATATAATACCGGTTTATGAGTGTATCTGGCATTTCTAGCCATGGACCCCAGGCAGCAACACCCTTTTACAGCGCTTATAGCGGGACCGACCGGTAGCGGGAAAACTGTCTTTGTACGTCGGTTTTTGCAACGTCTTGGCGAGTTGGTGGTTCCCACACGCGATGAGCTCATCTGGTGTTATGGGGAATGGCAGCCAATGTATAATTCGATGACCGGAGTCCAGTTTATGGAAGGACTACCCGACGTGGAACAGTGGTCAAGAGATAGAAGACGACTACTAGTTATCGATGATCTGATGGCCGAGACGGATGCTAGGGTCAGCACTTATTTACGAAAGGTAGCCACCATCTGCTGAGTCATACACACCACTTAAAATACCATCACAATACAACCACACACACACAAAAATCCCCTTAGTAACCTACTAACCCACGCAGCCATTATTGATCTAATATTTCTCCTTATAAAAATGTCACGCTCCACCTCCGTTATCGATCGAAGTATTTTACTATATAAAAAGTCCGCTCCACCTCCGGAATACTAACCGAAACCACCGTACTATACTACTTACCTCAAATGAGTTATACAATGTTCTCGCACAGTGTAGAATGGACACAAGATATTTAGGTTATATGCTTTCGAATCACTTGGCCTGAAAAGTTTAATAATTCCTCTTATGACGGGTGTTCTGCGAATCACTTGGTCTTGGAAATTATAGTAATTCCTCTTATAACGGTTGTTCTGTGAATCGCTTGGTCTGGGAAACTTTCTAATTCCTCTTATGACGGTTGATCTGAGTCCTTCGGTATCCAGAATTCGTATTTAAAATGCGGGTTTACTTTTTTAAGTTTTAAGTTGCCCAAATACTTTCTATCTGTCACGTTTATGTTTAGAATCCTTTGTTCGATCTTCCTCTTTCTGGCTTTCATGAATTGCTAGCTTGGTTGCGAAGCTGTCTGATCTGTGACTCCACTTTTACTATGTTATATTCTCAGTTAGTTTAAATCTCGGAAGGTACTTCCGCTGAATTTTCCAATGAAATTCAATGTATATTCCGGCTCTCAAATGAAACCAATGGTTAGCTCTTTAGCATTATCTGGATTGGGGTGTTTTAATTCAAAATATACCCCACGTGTTTAAAATATTACATTTTAAAATTCCACGGCGTGACCTCTTTCACATAATGCGGTAATAATTCCGCCATTTCTTAAACAAATCTGGGAATTTATTAGATGTCCAGATGCTACCTTCAAATATTGTCTTTCCCAGACAGGTTATCGGTAATATTGAGACACAGACGGGCCCAGCGGAAACGATTATCTAATTATCACCTGTGGGTGTGAATCCCCAAGACTGATTTCTCAGACGGACAATACGGTATTCTATTGAATCTATCGGCAAGCCCAGCTTAGGTAAACAGGCGTCGCCGCTATCAAAAGGTGCTCAGACTGATTGAATTGATAAGCGTATAAACCACTGAATGGGTACTGTTACGATAATACCACAGTTCACCCGGCGAAACGCAAATGCGTCTGAGGAGTGGTCACATACAAAAGGAATGTAGGGCCCTAAATATATGCCAATTAATAGGACGATGAGTGAGAAAAATGAAGAAATTAAGTTATTCTGCCGGAGTGGATGAGAGCTATAAAAGTTGCACAACTGATGTAGTCATACTATACTCCTTGAGGAGCTAAACTGTACTGAGTAATGATATGCAAAGCATTGATCTCAGGACAACATTTCTATTTCTGCAATTGATTTTTCACTCACTGATTTATTCATCTCATTTTTCGCACCTACGGAGCATAGAAACACTACTGCAACTTGCCCCCTTGCAAGGTAGACTGCGTCAAAGTACATGTTCCTGCAGCAGTAGTTTCAGCATCAATGCTTTGTACATGATGAGATCTCCTGCCCCTTGTACATCCTTATATTAGTCACTTTTTCTTTTATGATATACCTGCAGAAGGAGCAGTAGATGGATTCTATCTTTGTTGTCTTAGTTGTCCGTTGGAGTTGTCCGGATGCTGATTTTTCTTTTTTCTTCATTATGAGGACATTTGGGAGCGTGCAGAAGATGGTGTGCAAGTTGTGAAATATAGTTCTTTAGTAATTATGATTATTGAGAATCCTACAGGCGACGCCATTTTGTGACCTTTTTGAGAGTGTTGAGTACGTATTAAGGAATGGTTGGGGTGTAGTTCTTTCGTGATCACGCAATCAATCAATATCCTTCCGACAATGCCATTTGTAACAGCTGAGAGCGTACACTACTGTTGTAGTGGAATATGGTGATCATGTAATGTGTGTTATCCTTTTTCGTAGGACTTCTCTCACTCACATTCCGCCGCCACACAAAACGAAATAATAGAAGATACAGATCTAAACAGGGACCAGGTGTGGTTTTATTTTGTACCCGCCTCAGGCATGAGAGATCAAATATAAAATGACCAAATTCTTTCAGTATATATGAGACCTTGCTGCTTTAAGAGCAGACAGGTATTTATCTATGCCTCATACAGGTGTGCTAAGTGTAATATTTCTATACAGTTTTCGGAGCTAGAGGGTATACATTAATTCCTCTTAAATAAACACTGACAAGAGATTGACTACACTTAAAGGTACATGTTATCTTACGATCATCTCAAAATAATAATATATACAACTGTAACATTATTCTTCCTCTGGTAATATTACTTAGACATAAACAGCTACCACATGGCAAAATGAAGAATATTATTATTATTATATAGGAAATTTCACTACAGAATTAGAATGTCCATGGAGTGAATCAACTACTAATAAAAATATAGACATATTCTTATTATTGTTAAGGAAACAAAAGCGGCTTCTAAGCATAAATTATCTCATCAGCTAATTAATCTTGAGCACTAAGTGGGTCATGTACCTCGAATCCGATAGTAATCAAACCGCACAATACATGTCCTATGCGTATAAGTTCTTCACTCCTCTCATGTCTTCTGAGAATGAAAATCGAACAACAAACGGCGTAGGCCCATAATCTCATATTGTGTCTGCTTGATTCGTGCGCTCAAGGTTCGAGTTTGAATTGCTACGTAATACCCATTGGAAAGTCTCGTAATAGCTACGGCAAGGGATGGCTACTTTCGTCCATGTACCGAATCTGTGTGTTCTCAGATCTGCCCATACTGTATCATCCTGTCTTATGTTCCTCTTCGTCCTATCTTCTTTTCGCATCTTTCAGTATAATATATTGCGCCAAATATTGTTCAGGTTGCTTGTAATAAAGTATTTGTGGTTTTCGAGTGTTGTGTCTTTAGAGACAGGTCAGTGCTTGTTAAGCTACCCCTTATTGACTTGTAAAATCATGCAAGTTATCTCATCCTTCTTATCTCAATTACGTCTGGCAACGCCAAAACGTATTTATCTTTCCGACGCCACGAATGTAGCGCTAAAAACCAATGTTTTATCAGGTGTGGTTCCAGGATGTAGTAAGTTCTCCCCGCTTATAATTATCGTAGCGTTTTTCATCACTATCCTCGCGTTTCACTGTTTTCCCCTACCTCTAAGATAGGAAAGGTAAACGTCTTTTATCTGAGATTACACAAACATGATCACTAACTGGTACAGTTGGCACCGGACACAAATTCATTAATTCATATTATACCCGTCAGTTCTCTAGCCTGCATAATGCCAGTGAAGCAATAGATCTGAAGCAGGCGCTTGCGCTGGATAGGACACACTTAGAGAAAACCCTGTCTGTTTTGTAGCATTACAATCAGTACTTGTTCTGGAATCCACAGAGTAAGAGGTAGAAGGATGTGGGATAACACGCAACGACGAGAACTGCAAACAAACTTGAAAGTAATAATGAAGACATGGAAAGACGTTAAACGGATGTCACATGAGATGAGACTTGACATAATTTTGTGGAAGGTCAGTGCTCCTTAGGAAGCCAAAGTGTAATAATGATGGTGACGTCATCACTGTTAACTTCTGATGAGTCTGCATTTATTGTGTTGTGTACTCATTATATTTCCGAGCTCAAAATGTTGTCGAGGCAGCTTTTTGTCTACTTGATGACTCTTTTGTTTTTGTTTTTCTTCAAAAGCGCATCTGACATTTTCGTGTAAATTGTCTTCTAAACAGGATGTGCTGCTGCTGCTGATTTTCTTCTTGACATTCTGATTTGAACTGTCTACAAAAAAAAAAAAAAAAAAAAAAACAACCAAAAAAAAACCAGTCTTTTCAGTCTTCCTGTGGTTAGTAATTTTCCGACTTATTATAAAAATTACATTTCCAGTCATTCAGGTAAATGTTAACATTCTTAAAATAAAAGATAAAGTATATTAAAGGTAATTCCATACCACATATTGCTGCAGGGTAGTGAAGTGTTAGAGAGTTCAAATACTAGGTACAGCTTTTTGAGCTGGGGTGACCAATACCCTTCCTCACCGCCTGCTTCCCCTAACTCCAGAGCAGAGCCAGTTACCACTTTACATCTAAAGTGATGTTTTAAGGTTTTGAACCTGGAATGCGGTAACCTTGCCGCGAGAGGCCATCGCTTTAACCACCCTGCCAATTTGCCACATTAACATTCTCCTTCATAGTAAAAGACATTCCGACAGATAATTCTGATAAGTGCTTAGATTCTACTCGTTCCTTGTAGTCAGTTTGTTAGATGCTAATATTCTACTTCGATTAAAGAAGTTTCTCAGTTCACAGCTCACGAGAACAAGTATACACTGCAATCGATACGAAATGTTGTGATAACCTAAGTTTTTCTCATAACCAAAAGATGTAGGCTCTAGCATATACAAGAAATAACAAGTGAATTCGTTGAAAATGTCATTCATGAAATAATGTCGTCTTTGCTTGCTGAAATGATAAAGAGAAGTGATCGATAGCTAAAGTTTATATTGCAAACAATATTAGGCATATCGGATCCATGAGACAAAAGTCGACATGATTGGCTAGCCATCTGATGAACAACAAGAAAATTAATGCGGCGGTTAAACAAAGGAGATTATTTTATTGTTATTGTGTCTACTAAATAAACCTTCAAGCGCCTGGGGTTCTGATTAAGTGCGATCTGGCATGCTTCAAGACAGGGGTCGACAACCAGTCGATCTTGTTTACCGGTAGATCCCAAGGCAATATTTGGTAGATCTTTATGTGACAGAGGGGCTTGTTTTTTAACCAGGGCTGCTGAGCTACTCTCTCTTTAGCAGCCAATACCAAGTTGAAGACTCCTTAGTATTTTTTACACTGTAGATCTAGGCTTTTCCTGTGACTTTTCTGCCATTCCGAAACCTGTTGAGTCGAAGTTATGAGCTCCAGTTTCTCTAGCTTAGCTTGCATTTAAAGGATCATCACATCTGGTCCCAAGCTAGGAGTAAGAAGTGTGTGGCATACTTTGCATTCCCCGACATCCAAGGGGGCTTTCCAACTATGTAAAGCTAAAATACTGTACTCGGGTTCTGGGTTCTCCCAAGGAATTGTCACGTCCTGCACATAGCCACTTCTTAGCTTCCCCTGCCTATCACTGGGTCCATAGTGAGACCCTTCTGCATGCAGTCAACCAAGTCAAAGCCAAAGACTTACGCCTGGGGCTCCAGTGACTTCTGCAGGCTTAGTGTGCACTGTTGGGTTCGAGAGGTGGGGTGACCAGTTCTCGTCTTCGCGATCTTTCACTACCCTAACTCAAGATCAAGGTTAGGTACCAATTTACAGCTGGATACACTGTAGTGTGTCGATACCGTGAAAAGAACACGGCACGTTTGCCGCGCGAGGTCAGCGCTCTAACCACTCTCAAGGTGCTCAGGCTAAATGTATCGGTACCTACATACTGGGTCCGTCGGTTATATCAGGGTGCATGTTCAAATATTACAGGTCTTGCGGTGAAGAATAATTCCTAAGTTAATATTTTCTCCGTCTAATCCGGGAAGACCATTGCCTCCCACGTATTTCTTCTCATTTATTTGGTTTACTTTAGAATTACCATCAGTAGTGTGATGTTTATGTGAGATATAAAATGGCTATTCCTAAAGTGAAGATTTTGCTTTTAGACTACATAGTTTACTTAGATATGGCTGTTCACTTTGACCGCAAGATTATGCATTTGAATGTTACTGCTATTACAATATAATAGCTGAAAAAAGTGGCCGTTAAAGAATAGCTTCTTGTCCTTTTCGAGATATTAATGCGAAGTATTTGTAAAGGTCAGCTTTTTTTCCCTACTGCACGTAGAATTGCATTCTAAAGAATGGTCTTGCACAATTCAAAAGCTATCCTTAATTTCTATATACCAGTGTTTCCCATCCAGATTTCTGTCGGACATCCGCAGGTAATTCGAAAGGAGTTGAACTTTGTAAATAAATATCAATTGTAATAAGGGAAATGTATCAAATATCTCTTGAAATATTATTGTAAATTGTGTATAAATGTATTAATATTTCTTACCTTTGTTGTTGTTGTTTAACTAGGGCTGTTGAGCTTCTTGCTCTTTTTGCAGTCAATACCAGTTTGACGAGTCCTTGGTATTATCTAAACTGTAGATCTAGGCGTGTCATGTGGCTTTTCAGCCAATCCGAAACGTGATGAGTTGTAGTCATGAGCTTCAGTTTCTCCAGCTTGGCGTGCATTTAAATGATCATCACATCTGTTCCCAAGCTAGGAGTAAGAAGCGCGTGGCATACTGTGCATTCCTCGCCATCCAAGGAGGGTCTCCAACCATGCAGATTTTTAAAATACTGCGCTCCGGTTCTGGGCTCTCCCAAGGAATTGTCACTGTTGAGAGCCCTGTGACTCTGGATGTTGTAATAATGAGATATGATCTTTCAGCTCTCTCTGGTTTCATGCTTTCATTCTTGCCAACGTCTGGAGTACGATCATTGTTGAACTATATATATATATATATATATATATATATATATATATATATATATATATATATATATATATATATATATATATATATATATATATCTTATGTCGATCGACTTGATCTAATAACAAGAACTGGGTTGTAAACACAACATTAACGAATTAACTTGCTTCAACTTTACTCAGAAGTCTGGAACAACTGGCCAACGGTTCTTCACATTTATTACAACGATACTCAAGATAATCATGACAGTTTAAATGATACATTTTATCAGATACTGGCACGCAGCTTCCAGCAAAGTTTCATAGTCTATCAAGACGTTTAAACCAGGCCCATATTCACCATGGCCCCTAAACACGTTCAGTCAGTTCCTGACCTTTAAACACGTACCGTCGGTCGATTGACTACTGACCTAAACGACTAGCAATTCCACTAGTCAGAAATACATCAATCTGCCTCAACGGCGAACACAGAGAAAACCCAGTTCTCTTACAGTGCACATAATACTCTGCCTCTAAGGGCTTGCACAATTACTAGCCGTTCTTGAATTGGAACACATCAATCGGCCACTGTGGCTGATAATAACGGACACTAAGTCGTCAGACGGTAAACGCATACGTCTGCCTTCAAGGCCAACACTTTGGAAAAGAACCCAGGGCAATACCTGTCACGTCTAACTTCACAACACATTTCATATTTTCACTATTTTTTATGGGAGTGCTCTGCGGTGCAAAACCACAACCGTGATTACTAAATGTAATCTGCTCTGTACCTCACAGCAGCTCCCAACAGTCACGTCCTGCATACAGCCACTTCTCAGCTCCCCCTTCCTATCACTGGGTCCATAGTGAGATCCTCCTGCATACAGTAAACCAGGTCAAAGCCAAAGAATCACGTTTGGGCTCAAGTGACTTCTCCAAGCTTAGTGTGCAATGCTAGGTTCTCAACAAGTTTCACCACAGGGGGAATCCCTGAAGTGTGTGGATGATTTCAAGTGTTGATGAGGGTGTAATAAGCCTCACAGACAGAGGCTCACTTCCACATATGTATATTGTAGCGTTATGCATAGCTGGTGGTCATATAAGGATGACTCCAGATATGCCTCCATGCATTTCTTACCTTTGTGAATTAGCATTCTAACTTGTGACATATATTAAAAGCAAATAAAAGAAATCGCCTGTTGACAGTCCAGGAAAAACTCCAGCAAATTTAGTCAATACTTCAGACAGACTCTTTAGATTTAAAAAAAAGTATATATTGCACACTGAAAGCGAATCGTATGTTGGCTTTATATGTTAATCTTATTTTAAAGTGTTTTAAACTATAGTATGATGTGATATTTAGACTATCCATTGCCGTGTCGACTAGCGTCGTTCATCATTTTCCTCTCTTTCTGCTGTCTCTGGTGACTTTGATTCTTTCTTTGAATTACTTATTAAATCACTCGACCATATATATATATATATATATATATATATATATATATATATATATATATATATATATATATATATATATATATATATATATATATATATATATATATATATATAGCTAGTTCGCGACTAGTGGGAATAATGAATCCCGTGAGTGGTTGCATTATTCGAATTCGCACTGCTCAAAGTTATAACTACATGTAAAATATGGTAACTTGTTTCAGCCCGATGGAAATATGCAAAGAAAAATTTTAAAGACAAGTTTTTTTAAATCTTTTATTAACGCAATATAACAACAAATGCGAAGAAAACTGTATTTCTGACTCAAGTATATTACAAACAAAGTAACAGAAAAGTTATAGAAAGCAAAATTTAAAAAAAGAAAACTTTAAAATTACTGAATACCATAACTGATGATATAGCGAAAAAATCTTTATTGTCTTTTAAAATATTTTAGCAGTGTAGACTGAACTGCCTTGTCTTTCTTTAAAATCTTCATACATACGCTGATAGATGCAGAGAGCTTTATCCACATCTCAGCGAATTTGAGTGCTTCGACTGACGTTAGGGTCAGCATCTATAAGTTTTTGGTTCAGGACTTCAACACCCCGAAAGATGTCTTCAAATTCTTGAGAGTAAACACCTTCATTTGCACATTATCAGCTTTCTCTGAATCATTGTTGGCTTCTTCAAACGCTCGTCGTTGATCTAAAAGAAGATCATCATCAGTCAATTCTTCCGAGTGCGAATTCCTGGATATCGTCATTTTCTAGTTCATCAAAACCAAGTTTTCTTCCGATTTTTTCTATTTCTTCAATAACAGACTGTTTCTGAGAGAGAAAAACTTTTGGTTAAGGGCACTTTTAGAAAACAAATAACAAAGAATTATATGGTAAAATGGTACAGTAGGCAACAGCACATCCATGCGAGAAGACAGGCAAGTGCAGACTTAAGTAGCGGCATGTAACACGCAAGTTTACAAACTCGACTCGCTTATCATTTTTGCGCACGATTTGCAGAGTTTGGAAAAATCTCAAAAAGACTTGCATTAATTAAATTTTGACTCGCATTAAATACGATCAGGATATCATTTACTAATTCCAATTCGCACTAAATCGAATTCACACTATTCGAACTCGCACTAATCGCGACCTAGCTGTATATATATAATTTATTATATAATTTTATTATAATGTTGTTATTATTAATAAATATTAATAAAATAATAAAAAATATAAAACTTTATTATATTAGATAATTTTTATTATATAATTTTGTATTTTTTTATATTAAAATTATAAAATTATATAATTTATATTATTTAATTTAAAATTATATAAATTATATAAATATATATATATATAATATATAAATTATATATATAATTATATAAATATATTTATTTATATTTATATTTATATATATTTATATTTATATATTTATTTATATTTATATATATATATATATATATATACTGAAGCACATTAAAAACGCACCACTATTATATATACTGATGCCGAGAAGCTGGGAAAAAAAAAGTGTGGGAATGGATTTTCCCCGTGTTTGCCAAGAGGTAGAGAGCGAATGGCTGCTGGAATGGAAAGTGCATGATTCAACCCACGGGTTTGTGTACAGACTACGTGAAAACGATGAAAGTTACATGTGCAACACGATTCCCAACAGCTATGACCCTGAAAATGTGTACACGTTGTGGCAGTATACTCGGTATAAAAAGGCCGTTGAGACAAAACACCCAGTACATGTGCTTGAAATGCCACGACTATCTGAAAACGACCGCCAACGAGCCATTGATATGTTGGAGACCGGAATGAGCTCGCGGGCCATTGCCAGAAGGATGAATTGCCACCACAGCACTATTGTACGTCTCAATAAACGTTACGGAACCACTGGCAGTGCCCGGGATAGACTTCGGAGTGGCCAACCACGAGTTACTACCCCTGCGCAAGATCGTCATATTGTGCTGAGTTACCTAAGGAATCGTACTCTCCCGGCAAGTCAAACAGCAAGAGCAATAGAGGGTAGACATGGGCAAGTCTCTTAAATGACAGTCATACGACGACTCAGAGATACAGGCCTTACTGCAAGACGACCTTATGTTGGGCCAAACTTGACTCACAGACATCGTCAGCAGCGCCTGCAATGGACAGAGCAACATGTCAGATGGACTAGACTGCAGTGGAATGCTGTCCTATTCACAGACGAGAGCAGATTCAACATATCCTTTGCTGATGGACGTATGCGGATTTGGCGACGGTTTGGAGAGCGCTTTGCAGATTGCTGTGTCAACCGATTTGGAGGTGGCAGTATTCACATTTGGGGATGATTCAGTTTTCACCATCGCTTGCCTCTTCACGTCTTCCGTGGAAATGTTAATGCTGTGACATATCGAGATGAGGTTCTGGATGCATTGGTTGCTCCTGCGTTCACAAAGTATCCAGACTTGCAGCTTCTCCAGCAGGATAACGCACGTGCATTTTTTTGTATTTTTGCTTTTCTCCCTTGCCTGCACAGAATGCAATGAATTTCATAACAATCAAATGTACAAATTAATGACCAGCATGGATTCATAGGAAAATGAATAAAGATTCCAAATATGTAAACTTGTAAACACTTATATTTACATTTCACACTCTGTTCCTGGATTGTACAGGTGGTGCGTTTTTAATGTGCTTCAGTATATATATATATATATATATATATATATATATATATATATATATATATATATATATATATATATATATATATATATATATATATATATATATATATATATATATATATATATATATATATATATATATATATCTTATAAATATATAGAAGAATATATGTTAAGAATAGACATAGAAGAAGTGTTACCTAGGGAACTGCATAATATAGTCAAACAATATTTAACACGAACAAATTTTAATATTAGTGGCTGGGAATGTGAAGGTCTGATGCTGTTCTTACAATGCATATGACTTTTAACAGATGAAAGTCAATTAAATATCTGTTAAAGTCAATTATATAACTGGAACCACCAGGTCTTTACACCCCTCCATTTTAATATTACTCTTGTTCAGAGTTTCCACTTGATTTTTTTTTGTTTTTGTTTATTTATTTAACGTATTAGCATAATCGTGATTGTCCCTATTTACAACGATTTGACAAATGTGATGCCACTTTCTCATATCGGCAGTTGTTCATAATATTTGGAATTGAAAACAATATATATCCTAATTATAACCTCAGATGTTGAACGGGATATTTTTCTTCGTTAATTTACAAAAAAAAAAAAAATCTTACTCGATGCTTATTCTTGCTACTAGCCCTGCTATTGTCCAGCCGAAAATGGCTTCTACTTCGTTCACCCTCGTTTTCGATTCTGACATAGTTCGCGTAACTCTCTATACATCAAGGGGCTCTAGGCGAGCCTAGAGCAGAGTAGAAAACCAAGGGAGATTAGTCCTGGCTTAAAAGACAACAAAACAAGTTAAACAACCTCATTGGAACTGCAGAACAAGTGATGAATAAAAAACAGGAATTTGCAGCATGAGTCCATCTTAAAAAAAAAAAAAAATCAAAGAAGCGACCTTACTGGGAAAAACCCTCTTAAATCCGACTGACAGTTATGAACGCCCATCTGTTTTGCTTTTATTATTGTCTTCATATGTCAGATCAGATAAACACGGCTGAACAGAATCGAAAAATGCTATATTTGTTTTGGACTTGAACTCATTAGATTTCCATACGCTTTTTAAAAGTCTCACTTTGCCTTCTTAAAAAAATTGAAGCAGTATTACACAAAATAAAATGGCCTAAGCTTCATAATGATAATTGATTCGCATACGATTTTAAATGTAAAAATGGTGCAACATTGTTCACTATCAGATTCAACAATCCAATAGCCGCATCATGGAAAGATTTCTCTAGATCAGTAATTCCAAACCCAGGTTCCGCGACAGGGACCGAGGAGGTCAGCAATGTACTTACTACTTACTTACTTAGTCGTTCCCCTTCTACCGTGAGGTGTAGAGGTCAGCAATGTACTGAAGAAATATTTGAGAAAATATTTAAAAACCGACTTAACCGCTGAAAACCAACACAATTGCAACGTGTTCTGCTCGCATCCATATGAAAAACAAAATACAGGAACAGACTTAATATGGAGCCAGACTTGCGACTTGAAACATCGTCTTTGGGGTCAAACGTTCGGAAGCTTGCGCAGCAAAACAACATCACCCATCCCTTCTTCTTTCTTTGATCCTTAGCCGCCGACTGTCAAAGCAGTCAGTGGCCATCATGCCTGGTGGCGTCTTGTAGGGCAGCAACAAATTGCTTCCACTGTGTTCGGACGGCGGCCATCCTTCGTACAGTGCCCCAACACTGGTTCATTCTTTGCATCTCAGCCTCCACAGTTCTCAGCCAAAGTGTTTTTGGTCGGCATCGTTTTCGCTTTCCTTCGGGGGTCCATAGCATAGCTGTTCTTGTAATGGCATCAAGGTCCCTTCTGAGGTCGTGGCCAACCCAACTCCAGCGTCTGCCAGCTATGATGGTGTGCATGTCCTCTTGGTTACACTGAATAAGTAGTTCTTGGTGATGGTATTCGGCAAAAAGATTCGGAGAATTTTCCTTAGGCAGATTGTGTGGAAGGAGGACAGTTTCAACATTTCCTTCTCTGTTACTCTCCAGCATTCTGCATCATAGAGAAGCACAGAAAGTACACAGCTCTCATATAATCTTAATTTGGTGTTTGTGCTGTACTGGGATGACTTCCAGATGTTGTTGAGACTAGCAAAGGCTGTTCTAGCTTTATTCATTCTGTTGTTGATGTCCTTGCTTGTTCCGCCGTCTGGTATTACTATGCATCCTAAGTATGTAAATGTGCCTGTCTGTTCTAGCTTCTGGTTCCTTATTGTTATAGGCTCAGGATTGTCCACATTGAGTGTCATGACCTCTGTCTTCCTCAGATTGATGTTCAGACCCACCTGCTGGCTATACTTATTCAGTCTATCGGTTTTTTCTTTGATGTGTTGATGTGAATGTGCGAGTAGTGCAAAGTCATCTGCATATTGCAGGTCTTCCAGTGTAGAAAATGTTGTCCGTCTAATTCCTCTTGGACTGCCCTGTGTTGTTTATCACCCATCCCAATAAGCTATTTACTGTTATATTGTGATTACTAAAAAACGTAAAATAAGTAAGGAAATAAATTATTACTTAGTCACATCTTTAGAGCATATTACTTTTAAATAAACATACAATTCTTTTTGTTGTATAATAAATGCTCAGATCTGCAATAAATGCACAATATACAGGATGTAAAACTATTTATGTAAATTTTATTTTTCCTAATCGGGGCCGAATATGTATAAACATTAATAACACACAAGGAAGGGAAACCCGAGGCCTGTAAACAGTAAATTAATATTAGACAAACATAAAGGTATGTTTTCAGGCACTCGTAAGAAATAAAGAAGTAGAACACTAGACAACAGAAAAACAACAGACATGAGTGGCTTGTTCGAACCCCGTACCTTCCGTACGACACATTCGCTTGTATAGCTAGGCGGTGTTGTCGTACGGAAGGTACGGGGTTCGAACCCTGGGTAAGCCACTCACGTCTGTTGTTTTTCTGTTGTCTAAGTGTTCTTCTTCTTTATTTCTTACGAGTGCCTGAAAACATACCTTTATGTTTGTCTAATATTAATTTACCGAATATGTATAGCATGGGTGCTAAAGGGGCTGTGACCTACACAAGTTTGGGAACCGCTCTAGATGACCCAACATGTGAGTGTATTTCATCAATGAATCCAGTATTTTAATCATACAAAAACGACCCTAGTATCGCCTTTAAATTCACCCGTGACGGATGTGAGAGCTTAATACTTTAAAGAACCCACACAATAGCACACTAGTATTTCTCATGACATTTTCTACGTTTGCTTGTTAGAACAGACATTAGACCTAAACGATTCAGACATCTGTCAACTGGAATAGTCCTGAACCGATGCTGTTCTCTGTTATGAACATTTATCTATGATTTAATAGAAACTATTAGTACGGACTTCATATTGTGTGTATTTTTTTTTTGGACTATTCTTGTTAACTCTTAAAGGAGGCGGTGTTTTGCGATGTCTGACGCACAGAGTTTTCTGTTGCTTTGAGTTTGCATATAGTATAAAAGTCGGTTCTTTGCAAGTTTTTGTGAAGTACGCTAATATATTAATAGATAGTTGTAGATGAAATTAAGTGAAGATTAACAATATATCAAATCTGGAAACAAATAAACAAAAACTTAGTCCACGTGAACTGGCCTGGAATACGAACTCCTGAGAAAATCGGGCCCGAATACTGGCCTATCGTCTTTCAAGAGTTAAGAGTAGCGTTATCGAAGTAGCAGAGTCTATAACAATGTCAGGTTCGTTCAGGTCTAATATTCCATAGTTGCTACTTGCGTCGTCCCGGCGACTGCCCCAGTGATTCACTTTTATTGGAGTGCTTACCTGGTCGTGTTTTGTAAAACGGTTCACTGTTGCAGCGAGGTGATGTCGTCATTCGGATGAACATCGATAGAATCCACGAAGCGAGTATAACTTCTCTTACTTTTCTGTTGCCTAGTGTCTTATTTCTGCCTTTCTGTCTGTTTTTCTTATGAGTTTCTACTGTTACCTATGGTCGGCATATATACATATATATAATCTTAAATGTCTCTTACTGCGGCATAAGCGCTTTTCTATCACACAACATTTTAAATGTTGCGACTTTCCTGTCATGTGTAATAGCATGTGCTCATGTTTGACATTTATGTCACAGAGCTGTTATACAATGATATTTCTCAGAACATCGCTTTGTTTCCATAGAAATGAATCAGAGACTGATCAGAAGTGATAGAAGGTAAGCCACCGTGCTTGTCCTTTGACATAATATTTCGATTTCTGTGACCATTCAAGCGTATTCTATGAAATGCTTCCAAGACATTTGAATTTCGTGCTAGTTTAAGCAAAAGCATTACTGGCTTAGACGTTGAGTAAGATTGCAGTGCTGTTGACCTTCCGTCACTGCGTCAGTTTAAATGGGCTGACATTCAAAATGTATTTCTTGCATTTGATTCTGAGTCTATTTATGTAGCTTTGAAATTTGTTAATGTGTGTGCACGAATTTCATTTTCATCATTATCAACATCATCAACATCGTCATGATCATCATGATCATCATCATCATCATCATCATCATCATCATCAATATCATCATGATCCATCAGTATAATCATCCTCATCATTATCACCACAATCATCATCAATATCATCATTATCCTCATCACCACCACCACCACCATCATCATCATCAGTATCTCAATGTTTCGCTCCTCATAGATCATGGAGCCACCACGGCAGATACTCTCCTGATGACGCCTATACTAAAGCACAAACTCTTGCAGCGATAGTTTTCTGTAGCTATCTGTCTTACATGACAGGGTTGCTAGCCCAGTGCACAACCTCATATTTGTCTTAATGTAAGACATACCTGAGCTAGCATTAATCTTACTCTTCCTTTTTCTTCCCAGAGACCCCCGGGAACTTTGGGGCGCGCACAAAACTGTATGTCTGCATATTAAAGCCTATCATGGTGTAAGTTTTGGGGTACATGAATGTAATTTCGTGTAGATTCCAGAAGTCTCTGAGGAGACAAAGAAAGATAAAGGCTTCCACTCCCTCAAGCATGTTGTAAATAGCACTAATATGAGGTTGTAAACCATCATCATCATTATAATCATCACCCTTCAACTCTTGAAGGAGCATAGGCCTTCAGCTACCTTATTCCAAATCTGCCTGTCCCGTGCCTTCAGCTTCAGGTATTTTCATATCTTCCTCGTCATTTTAATTTCTGTCACCAGTTTTCTTTTCCGTAAGGTTTTTTCTGTTCGGCGTACTCCGCTTCTTTTACCCTCAGAATTCCAGATCAAGGACTAGTGTTGTGCCTGGTCATGACAATCATGTACAACAAACTGTTGTAGACACCACCGCTGAAAATGTTTGTGCTATGGCATAAGCCTCTTCAAGCAGTTGAGGTTATAGCAGACAATATTATGGTCAACCATAAACATGTTTCTGTGTACTAGTCGTGGGTTTTACTGTTCAGAATCCCTAAAGTCGTTGGTCTTATTTTCAGAATCCCTAAAGTCGTTGGTCTTATTGTTCAGAATCCCCACAATCGTTGGTCTCAATGTTCAGAATCCCTACAATCGTTGTCTAATTGTTCAGAATCCCTACAATCGTTGGTGTCTGTTATGATTAAAATTCATAACGATTATGTAGGTATTATAGTTAGCTCGACCGGGCTCCTTTTCTGATAATTTTATACGGACTTACTCACTAATAAAGGAAGTGACGTCACACCGATATGGTGAAGAAGCAGACGCGAAATTGTGAAGCAGAGGCGGGTGATCGTCTGCTAGAAGAGATGCGGCTTGTGTTTGAACGTGAGCGGACGTATGTGTATTGAGCTCCTGCAGTCTACTGTGTTTTTCCTGCATCATTCCATCACTAGGGCACCAAGATACTTTGGTGAGGTGTCCCTAGTCTATTCTAGTCAAGAATCATATCTAGTTACGAAGATGTCAAGTGTACGATGAGAATAAAGACTGTATGATTGCTATTGACCAGCGTTTGATAGTGAACGGACTGGACGACTGCCTATTACTGCATTTGAAATTGGGCCTATATTCTATTATCATGGAGCTTTGTGTCCAGTACAATAAACTGCGTATTGTAAATTGTGAAGGAGGTGTTTTGTCGGCTCACTGAATTATGGTGATACGTGTTGTTGGACTACCCCCAGTGTGTACTTTGACCACGGAGACCTTCTCCGAACTTTATCTATATTATGGCACGCATCAGTCTCATTGTTCAGAATCCCTACAATCGTTGGTCTTATTGTTCAGAATTCCTACAATCTTTGGTATTATTGTTCAGAATCCCTACAATCTTTGGTCTTATTGTGTTCAGAATTCCTAAAATCGTTGGTCTTATTGTTCAGAATTCCTACAATCTTTGGTATTATTGTTCAGAATTCCTACAATCTTTGGTATTATTGTTCAGAATTCCTACAATCTTTGGTCTTATTGTTCAGAATTCCTACAATCGTTGGTCTTATTGTTCAGAATCCCTACAATCATTGGACTTATTGTTCAGAATCCCTAAAGTCGTTGGTCTTATTTTCAGAATCCCTAAAGTCGTTGGTCTTATTGTTCAGAATCCCTACAATCGTTGGTCTTATTGTTCAGAATCCCTACAATCGTTGGACTTATTGTTCAGAATTCCTACAATCGTTGGTCTTATTGTTCAGAATCCCTAAAGTTGTTCACATCTCGTGACCCTGTACTCATTTCCCAGCATCTTTTGTTCCTTGTTAGACAAGTCTATGTCATCAGAGTCTACAATATCCTGATTAAAGAATAGGAAATAACTGTGTTGTGTCGTCTATTATGCTCGATCGAGTTTTAGGCCTTTGGCACGGTTACAAACAGATAGGCAAGCAGACAGACATGCAGTCGGCTGGCCTGCCGGACTTTAGGAAATTTAGCAGGCAGACAAACAGACGGACGGAGTAATAGACCAAGTAAAGATAGATAGATAGATAAATAGATAGATAGATAGATAGATAGATAGATAGATAGATAGATAGATAGATAGATAGATAGATAGATAGATAGATAGATAGATAGATGGTTAGATAGATAGATAGATAGATAGATAGATAGATAGATAGATAGATAGATAGATAGATAGATAGATAGATAGATAGATAGATAGATAGATAGATAGATAGATAGATAGATAGATAGATAGATAGATAGATAGATAGATAGATAGATAGATAGATAGACGAAGGGAGGGAGAGAGGAAAAGGAGGGAAGAACGTACGGTCAGACAGACAGATTGATGGATTCAGGTGAATCCTATGAATGTGTGGGTTGGCAGTAGGTAGGTCGGTAAGTAGATAGGTAGATAAGTAGGTATGTAAGGAGGTAGGTAGGTAGTTATGTAGGTAGGTAGACAAAACGTCAGGTGATATCACAGAAATAACAAATAGACAGATACAGAAATTAACAGGTTCAATAAAAACATCTTGAAATAGGATGAAAATACGTAAACATGTTGAAAACATACAGAGTTGTTAAAACATTAGATAGACAACAAAATTGTAAAAAAGGTTTAACAATGAGACAACCTCGTTAGCAGGAACGTAGCGGAACAAAAACTTATGACACCTAACTCAGTAAAGAGTTACGTGACCTTTTAGAAAACATGTTATAACAAAAGACAAACAAATTAAACAAATGCCATGTATAAAATTGCTAATTAAAGACAAACAACAGTAGCAATTTTTTTTAAACGAATTAACCGTTCAATAAAAGAGACAGAATAGAACAGACAAAAAAAAAAAAGACATTCGGAAAATATTTGTTTTAATTTCTTTTTTTTTCCCCTTCAAATGGTGAGATTTCAACGCTAATTAAATTGATTTAGCCCTATTTTCTAATAATAACAACTCTTTAATTGTGACACGCTGAACATCCGGCCGCAAGGAATTTGTTTAACATTGTGCAATGTTCTCACCAGTTCTGACACTTTTTTTATTCCTGTCGCATTGTCTGGCATATCTCGAGTTCCGCATTTTTGGAGTCTCAAATTTTTTAATACAGTGTGAGCTGCAACTTTTAATAACAAATTATTTCAGCTGTTGTTATAACCTTGTATTTTTATTCTTTTTAGTTTTGTAATACCTCGTAAGCGTTTTACTTCATGACATTATCTCTTTTATAGTACTCTTTTTATGTTCTATTATACTTTAATCATTTGTTTACGACGCGTTTGACTTTTCAGTTGTCTTCTTTCCTTCCAAGCGCTATTAGCCATGTATGGGAGCTGCTCAGTGGGACATTAACTCTTTTTCGTGTTGTTTGTGTACTACAGGGCGCTCTCAGTGAACGCACGTTGTTGAATTACGTCAATGAGCAAAAATGATGACGTAAGCAAGTTGTCAAGGTTGACCTCTGCTTGGTGACAACGGTCTTTGGTGTGAGTCTTTCGGTATGTTCAACACAAGTGTGGTTCCCTTAGGATGAGTCTTCCCCAGATAAAGAAATATTTGTATGTCCAGCATTGAATATAGACGTAACGATGCAAGTGTCTAGTACCAGTGAAGGTACATAAATAAATCATATGTATATATGTGTGTGTGGGTTTGTGTGTGTATGTTTGTGTGTGTGTGGGGGGGGGGGGAAATTCATTCAGCATTCAAGTGAGTTAATAAATGCTCCGGGCCGTCTCGGCAGTCTTCTGGGCATGATTATTAATGTGATCTGATGTTGAGAGTTGTGTGTTCTATCGCGACCACAAGCCACCTAATTGTTACGGTAGTTTTATTGATATCGTCTGCTATAATTGGCAGTGCGCATTTTTAGGTCAATAGAATTAATATAAATATCTTTTTCTTTACTTTACTTGTCCTTACTTCTCATGTTTTTTATTATGACACTATCTCTCAGTTTATTTAATTAGATGTTAATTAATTAATACCCTACATACTTACTATGATTAATTAGTTTAATTTTAATTAGTTAGAATAATTTTCTTTACATAACACTTCATTATTCACTCACAACAGTCTTTAAGTTTAGTAGATAATTATTTAGCGACAGTTGACACCCCTTTGTTTAATATAATAATGTTATATGACTGATATATTATCGACATGACCACGACACTGTTCTAGACAGAACATCGTAGGCCATATGTCGGTTTTTTTTTTAAATTTTTCATATGTTTGAGTAAGATAGTTCAAAAAAATCTATCTAATAGATTTTTTTCCCCGGCGGGCAGGGAATTGTTACGGTAGTTTATTGATATCGTCTGCTATAATTGGCAGTGCGCATTTTTAGGTCAATAGAATTAATATAAATTGATTTTTATACTTCACGGATTAGTGAACGCGAAATACACGGTCAAATTATGACGTGTTAGCGTCGATAAGGTCACGCTTCGTGACTTAGTTACTGGACCCTTGTTACGTTGTCCGTCAAGCCGTGAAGTCGTGTTTTTACCTCATTCCAAGGTTAGGCTTTGCTAATAGCCGTATTTATGTAAATTGATACCAGGACTCAGGGTCAGTCCAGATAATATTATATACGAGTGAATTCATAAAGGTTTGTGATTAACCTGCGTTACGGAAGGATATTTGATAAGTAGTTTGATTATTTTCGTCAAGACTCATGCGCTCATTTCTGGCTGTCTGGATCCCAGCAGCACATGTATACAGCCATGATGTTCTGTTGACATGAATTCAATATGACACGGACGGATAAGAATATATATGCAAGTAAATTCTAATGAACTGTATGTTAATGTTATACCTGCGTGAAATGTCTTCGTATGTGAACTCGTTAATAAATAATGGACTCCAATTCGAAGACTTATCCACATCGATAACGTTACGGTTGGTTTGTCAGATTGACAATGTTGATTATTATTGTAGTTGAAGAACTCTTCCTATAAGAAGGTATACAATATAATAATGAGCTCCGAAAGGAACCAATGTCTTCTTGGACATTCATTACACAATGAGACCATATAATGTTGACCCTCATTTGAATACCAAATAAAGAACCAGCTCTGAACCAGATCTGTAGCTAAACAGGTTACATATTCAGTCAAGAGTTTCAAAATATGGTATGACTGTAAACACAAGTCTTAAGTGCCACCTGACTTTTGTTATAAATAAAGGATTATGAAAGCCATGTTTATGTTCTTGTACGTTGATGTTACTGATTGCAGCAGTGCACTTTGCATCACAAGTGATAGCGATGGTGTAGTTTAATAATGGGAAATAACGAAAAATGAGACAAAAATGAAGGAAAGAGAATGAGAGACAGAAAGAGAGAGAAAAGAGATGTGGATAGATTATAGGTCTGCGGATGGAGAAACTTTGAAGTCCTGAAATTATTGGTTTATATATAAACACTCGCTGTCAGCTGTTTCCTAATAAGCTGATCTAAGACCCCTGCCAGGGATAAATCGGCAGTTCCTATGACAACCATGAGATTAACGGAACTCGCGGGGGAAAGTCTATCTGTGTCTTAGATGTCGAACAGTTTCCAAGACGGCTGGCCTGCGCAGAGGCACCTTCCTCAATATTTGAGGTAAAGTAAGCAGCTCTAAACAGGACAAGGCTTGCAACCAGGGGAGAATCGTCAGTGATATGAGCCCCAGGCATAATTTATTACCTGAAGTTGGGAGCCGCGCTGGTGTAATGGTTACCACATTGCGCTGGTGATCAGGTGTTCAAGGTTCAAGCCCGGGCATTTGAAGCAGTGTCATCGACCGGGATTTTGACTGAATAACTTGAACGGCTCCTGAGATAAACCCTCTGTGGATGGGAAGTTGCGAAGCTCCTGTTGCGAAGCTCCAGACCGGGTTGGAAGGAAAGTCCACAGGCTCCCCAGCCTAGCAATGACATATCATTAGGCCGAAGGGCTGAAAGCCCAAGTGCCGCTGGTTATGAAAAAAATCAAGGCTAGGGTAGAGTTGGTCCCTGAGCCTTCGGGATCTGACAGATTGCCCGACCGTTCAGTTCGCAACGGACAAGTTATGAAATAGCTATGGACAGCTCAGTTCGGTGCACAATAGATCTTAACAGCCGCGCTGGTGTAATGGCTTCGGCGTTGTACTGGCGACCAGTTCATGGTTCAAACCCGGGCGTCAGCGTTTGAAGGAATGTTTCCGACCGGAAATTTGACTGAATAACCTGAACGGCTCCTGTGATAAACCCTCTGTGGATGGGAAGGAGCGAAGCTCCTGACCGGGTTGGAAGGAAAGTCCTCAGGTTCCCCAGCCTCGCAATGACATGTCATTGGGCCGAAGGGCTGAAAGCCCAAGTGCCGCTGGTTTAAAAAAAAACAAAAAACAAAAAAACACAGGATATACCAGTGTGTTTTACTTGGTTCACATGTAATCATGGGCATTACATGTGTTTTTTGTTATAAAGTTTTGCCTCTTTTTGGTAACTACGTAGATCCCCTTTCGGGAGATTTAGCATGGTATTTTGGTTTAGTATTTCATGTGAGTTCTCAATTATGATGTAACTGATTTGCATAGTGATGCTTTTGTGATAAGGTTAAAGAAGACTGTATGGGTTTTGAGCTTATTCAGCAAAGGGAGACGGCTTTAAATTACGTCCCTTGAAAAGATTTGGTGAGTGATCAAAATATACACGCACGAGAAAGTTTTGCGAAGGTGAACAAATTTTAGCAGAGAAGGGGGAAAATGTTAAATCGGGAAAAAGTTAGTCAGTCTGATTTTGAGCGCGAAGTAGAGAAGAAAGATAGGCCCAGCGAAAGTTATCGCTGTATTAAACTTTTATTTAGTGGTGAACACTAGCTTGGATGGAGCACTAGGGCGAATAGGCCACTGGAGGTGGTTAGCTTCTGTGTTGTGCAGAAAACTATTTTGCCCAGCCATCAAGCCGTTCCATTTAGCCACTTTGATAGATGTAGTTGCAGGTTTCTGCTATGGTGTTTGTTTATTCATGAAGCAAGAAAGCAGTGTTGCCTCTCAAGTATTTTGATGGTCAACCCAAGGCAAGAATTTACGGGTATGTCAAAACTAGCAAGTAAATATACAATCGTGTAGAATAAGGTGAACTGTTATATACCTCAGAAGATAAGAGACTGTAGAGAATTATAGGAGAAAGAGACTTGGTATATGCTGTCAGCCCTGGTATTAGACCAGCCTAATATAGATACTCCAAGCGACTCTAACAGAGAAAGAAAGAGTTATAGAATTTTATTTCGGACAGGAATGAGATCAAAGTTAGAACAGCGAATAAAAGCAACATTGTAAAGATCAAGCAGTCGATAGACAACAGTGACTTCGCAAGTAGTCATATATTCTAACCACTGACATAATTTAACTGTAAAGCAAGAAGTAGCGATATAAATGAGAGAACGGATAATGCAAGTATCATTATGTACAGCAGCCATTATTGTAGAAAGGTGTCATCAAGTGAAGGTCGGCCACCCAGTGTTGGAGTGAATTGACTTTTTATGTAAATAAAGCTTGATTTGGTTTAGCTGATGTTAGCGTGAGGTATATACATCTTACTGTAACATCATCATCATCCTATGTGTTCGTCAGCACTGTGGAAATCACTAAGTGGTAAATTTAACTCTACATGATCTAACTGACTGCCTACTGTCGGGTAGTGAAACTACTATACGATAATACAACACTTTCTCTCAAATATTTGCACATCCGCTTGTACGGCCACACATGTTATGCTACCCGTACATCTGGACGTGTCTGAATAGACGTAGAAGTGTTACCAGTCGCTTGCTTGTGTGCAAAATCACGAGACTCCATCAACTACCACATCACGTACAAATTCAGCTGCAATATAGCGCATCTTATAGAAACCTGTTCAAACTGTGTTAAGGTGGTCTCATAGCAGATACTACCTTAGTGGAGTGAAATTTTAAAGACTTCACCAGTCTAGGCCCAGCATCGAGAGGTGGGGTTACCAGTGCTCAAGATCAAAGTATGGTACCCATTTACAGCTGGGTAGACTGGAGCGTTTCGAAACCGTGAATCGAACCCGGCACCTGTGCCGCCAGATACCAGCGCTCTAACCACTCTGTCAATGGGACGGTCATAGATAACATTATCATTCTGTTTCTGCGTGTAAAGGCTTCTCAACAAGCGGAAATTCATCGCTAACTCCAGGGCGTTCATTGTAACGAGGTACATTCAAAGCAAGTAGTAATCATTGTCATCAGTGGAATGACAGAGTATGCTAGACAGGGAATGGTTTACTAAATCAGGCTGTAGTTTTCACTTAGATTATTGCTATTGTCAGCAATATTTCGGGCGAAAGTTATTCTAATCAGACAGCTTGAATTGATAGTAAGGTGCGAGAAGAAGAAACAAGTATGCGACCAATGAAATAAGTGGGGAGAAAAGGAATACTTGTTAGTAAACGATTCGGATCACAAGACCAAAAGGTTAAAAAAAAAGTATACACTGAAGTCTAGCCAGAGTGCAGATGTTGTCTGGTAGTGTTTCATCTCGGACCGATGAAAATTGTGAAAAAAAAAGCCAAACACCTTCACAAAAAAGCCAAATTAATTTTTCGACGCCAATCAATGTTAAAAAAAGCCAGAAAAACACAAAAAAAGCCAAACCAATTTTTTGACGTCTAGCACTTAAAAAAAAAAAAAAGAAGCCACATTTGTGGAATCTCGCGTAAAAAAAAAAGCCAAATTGGCAACCCTGTCTGGGACTGAAGTCGACGATTTGATTATGTGCGAAATTATTATAATGTGTTTCGGTTATGTAAGCAAATATTTCACATGTACCCAAGGTGGAAATAACTGGGGGAAAATGCTATTTCCTGCTCAGGTAATGTTCATTTCATATTTAATTCTTTCCGCTCGTTTTGGAGCACGAAACCACCACTACAGTTGGTTCCCTCGCAAGAAACTTCAAACAAACCATTCGTATGCTTTTACAGCAGTGTTATCTATAACAGTTTGTTTTATATGATGAACTTGCTAGCCCCATGCACAATGTTTGATTTTAAAATGAGACATCTAATTTAAACCAAGCGCACTTTGCTGATGGCTGATTCTCCATATTTCAGATCCATACAATAGGACTGCAGATTGTAATCAGAATATTTTTCCACGGCATAAGCAGCGGATGAAAGAAGTTAGAATTAAAAGAAAGCAATATTTGTTGTGAACAACTACAACAACAGCAAAATGTCCATGTCGTTTCTTTGAACCTAATTAATTGCACCAGCATCAAAACAAATACCAAAGTCTTTTAAATTTAGACATGCGCTCTAAAATAACCGACGGACCAATGTCCATCTGGAACGTGTGCTCCTCGATAAAACGAGGCAACACTCCTAAGACCATTAAAAAAAAAAGAATTGTCAACAGTACTATATGTTATTATTTTAAATCTACTGTTTAAATGAAATGCTATCTACATTTGTCTCCAAATGATAACCACATTTTTTGTTCAATTTTCACCCGCGACTGTAGAAACTGGCATGTCCCGTCGACACAGAACTGTACCACTACTGATTTTGGAGCCATCGACGGAACGTATTCTTCAAATCTTAATGTACCGGCAATAACGCCTTCAGTGATTCGATCAGAGTGTTCGCCGCTAGGGGGCGAGACTAGAGCTGTAACTTTCTGTTTCCCATATTGTAACATATATATTTGTTTGTGCCTTCTTTGATTGTATGTGAAGTGATCTAACTAGCTCCTAGATTTACACCCACTTGGTGAAGAGATTTCTCAGTTAGTTTGCCCCTGTTGTCATCACTATTAATGATTGTATGTGAAGTGATCTAACTAGCTACTAGATTTACACCCACTTGTTGAAGAGATTTCTCAATTAGTTTGCCCGTGTTGTCATCACTATTAATGATTGTATGTGAAGTGATCTAACTAGCTACTAGATTTACACCCACTTGTTGAAGAGATTTCTCAGTTAGTTTGCCCCTGTTGTCATCACTATTAATGATTGTATGTGAAGTGATCTAACTAGCTACTAGATTTACACCCACTTGTTGAAGAGATTTCTCAATTAGTTTGCCCGTGTTGTCATCACTATTAATGATTGTATGTGAAGTTATCTAACTAGCTCCTAGATTTACAACCACTTGTTGAAGAGATTTCTCAGTTAGTTTGCCCCTGTTGTCATCACTATTAATGATTGTATGTGAAGTTATCTAACTAGCTCCAAGATTTACAACCACTTGTTGAAGAGATTTCTCAGTTAGTTTGCCCCTGTTGTCATCACTATTAATGATTGTATGTGAAGTGATCTAACTAGCTACTAGATTTACACCCACTTGTTGAAGAGATTTCTCAATTAGTTTGCCCGTGTTGTCATCACTATTAATGATTGTATGTGAAGTGATCTAACTAGCTACTAGATTTACACCCACTTGTTGAAGAGATTTCTCAGTTAGTTTGCCCCTGTTGTCATCACTATTAATGATTGTATGTGAAGTGATCTAACTAGCTACTAGATTTACACCCACTTGTTGAAGAGATTTCTCAATTAGTTTGCCCGTGTTGTCATCACTATTAATGATTGTATGTGAAGTTATCTAACTAGCTCCTAGATTTACAACCACTTGTTGAAGAGATTTCTCAGTTAGTTTGTCCCTGTTGTCATCACTATTAATGATTGTATGTGAAGTGATCTAACTAGCTACTAGATTTACACCCACTTGTTGAAGAGATTTCTCAATTAGTTTGCCCGTGTTGTCATCACTATTAATGATTGTATGTGAAGTTATCTAACTAGCTCCTAGATTTACAACCACTTGTTGAAGAGATTTCTCAGTTAGTTTGCCCCTGTTGTCATCACTATTAATGATTGTATGTGAAGTTATCTAACTAGCTCCAAGATTTACAACCACTTGTTGAAGAGATTTCTCAGTTAGTTTGCCCCTGTTGTCATCACTATTAATGATTGTATGTGAAGTGATCTAACTAGCTACTAGATTTACACCCACTTGTTGAAGAGATTTCTCAATTAGTTTGCCCGTGTTGTCATCACTATTAATGATTGTATGTGAAGTGATCTAACTAGCTACTAGATTTACACCCACTTGTTGAAGAGATTTCTCAGTTAGTTTGCCCCTGTTGTCATCACTATTAATGATTGTATGTGAAGTGATCTAACTAGCTACTAGATTTACACCCACTTGTTGAAGAGATTTCTCAATTAGTTTGCCCGTGTTGTCATCACTATTAATGATTGTATGTGAAGTTATCTAACTAGCTCCTAGATTTACAACCACTTGTTGAAGAGATTTCTCAGTTAGTTTGTCCCTGTTGTCATCACTATTAATGATTGTATGTGAAGTGATCTAACTAGCTACTAGATTTACACCCACTTGTTGAAGAGATTTCTCAATTAGTTTGCCCCTGTTGTCATCACTATTAATGATTGTATGTGAAGTGATCTAACTAGCTACTAGATTTACACCAACTTGTTGAAGAGATTTCTCAATTAGTTTGCCCGTGTTGTCATCACTATTAATGATTGTATGTGAAGTTATCTAACTAGCTCCTAGATTTACAACCACTTGTTGAAGAGATTTCTCAGTTAGTTTGTCCCTGTTGTCATCACTATTAATGATAGCATGGAGTATCTGATAGAGTGGTTAGAGCAGTTACCTCTAGCTGCTAAGTTACCGGTTTTTCAGTTCAAAAGCTGTTAGCGTCATGATCCAGTCTACCCAGCTGGTAAATTGGTACATGACTCAGTTCTTGAGCTAGGGATGACAAAGGAAGAGAGGCAGGGTTTTCCACACCCAACGTCATAAAGCTGGACCTAGTACAGTGTAGTCTCAAACACGCCATTTCACTGCAGCAATATCAGCCCTGCGCCTACCTTTTTATGACACTAAGAGGGTTGGCGTGGTTGGAGTTCTTGCTTTTCGAGGCAAAGGGACCGGGTTTAAAATCACAGAATGTCACGGTCCAGTCTAACCAGCTTTGAAATGAGTACCTCTATGCTCTTGAATTAAAGAAAGCAAAAGCACTGAGGAAGGGAAACGGTCGACCCGCCTGGTAGAGCTGAGTCCTAAAATGGGTGAAGCCTCCAGTACATCATTTCCCTACGGCAGTAACACCTGCGAAACTTCCAGTAGCTTTTTTACATTAACAGTTTTTTTATTTCATATTTAAAAAAAAAAATGCAAAAGATCTTTTATAAACATACATTCTGATAATAAAAGCCACAGCCACACTGAATGTATTGGTATACGTACTGAATATTTAGAATTAACAACGTTGTCAAACTATTTATACAGCAGACACCTGAAACAATTTGAATTTTTTTTTAGTGTGGCATGGGGGCAGAAGGAAACCCAAACAGAATAATGACAAACAAAAAAAAAAAAAAAGCCAAACAAACAAAAGCTGAGAGGAGGAAGCATTGAGACGGTAAGAAAAATGAAAAAGTGATAGTCATGAACGATTCACCTTTAAAAAAAAAAAGCGCACAATTTTAACAAAAGATGTGAAGTATTAATACAAAGAATTTTGAGAAATTCAAAATTACGATATCATGTATGTATTTTGTCTTCTTGCCTTTAGACAATTACACCAACACCAGCCACACACAATACACTTCATATCTATAGACAGCTGTAATAAATGTCCTATACCAACCCCAGCCACCCACAATAAACTTCATGTCCATAGACAGCTGTAATAATTGTCCTAAACCAACCCCCAGCCACCCACAATAAACTTCATGTCCATAGACAGCTCAGAAGAGACCCACAACACCATCACCAGAACTGCTTGGCTATGGACTCCATAAGTACGGCGATAGAGGTGCAGATCAAAGACATCCTGGCGGAGAATATTGGAGGCTGCGATCCAAAGCATGAACCAGAGTTGGGACATAACGCGAAGGATGGCCACCGACCGAGCAAAATAGGGACATTTTGTTGCTGTCCTACAAGACGCCACTAGGCGTGATGGCTACTAACTGCTTTGTCAGTCAGTGGCTAAAGATCCAGAAAGATAGACAGCCATATCTATTCTCATATACTATCCCCAGAATCAACATCTCCAGCTATACGAGACATATTGTGAAACAACGAACGGGTTTTCTCTCTCTATCTCTCTCTCTCTCTCTCTCGCTCTCTCTCTCTCTCTCTCTCATATTGTTGTTAAATGTTTGCGAGGTAACACTACGTCAATTAATGTGGAAATAATGGACAGAACCAGACAATTAACAGTCGAGCATGAGCTGAGGAGAAAACGCTGGCGTTACATGGAACACATGTTAAGAAAACGAGTCGATCTCCTTACAAGGCAGTCCCTGTTATGGGCGTTACATAGAACACATGTTAAGAAAACGAGTCGATCTCCTTACAAGGCAGTCCCTGTTATGGGCGTTACATAGAACACATGTTGAGAAAACGAGTCGATCTCCTTACAAGGCAGTCCCTGTTATGGGCGTTACATAGAACACATGTTAAGAAAACGAGTCGATCTCCTTACAAGGCAGTCCCTGTTATGGGCGTTACATAAAACCCATGTTGAGAAAACGAGTCGATCTCCTTACAAGGCAGTCCCTGTTATGGGCGTTACATAGAACACATATTAAGAAAACGAGCCGATCTCCTTACAAGGCAGTCCCTGTTATGGGCGTTACATAGAACACATGTTAAGAAAACGAGTCGATCTCCTTACAAGGTAGTCCCTATTCTGGGCGTTACACAGAACACATGTTAAGAAAACGAGTCGATCTCCTTACAAGGCAGTCCCTGTTGTCGAATCCCCAGATAACAGACTAAGAGGGAGACAGAAACACATGGGACAGAAACACATAGGACAGAAACACATAGGACAGAAACACATGGGACAGAAGGAAGAGACAATCAATGAAAGGGGTAAAGAAGACATGGAAAGATATTGAGCGGATGGCACAGGACAGGGGGGGGGGGGCTTACTATGTGTTTTTTAAGACCCGTGCTTCACGTGGAGCTGAAATATACTGATGGTAATGATGATGATGTCGACAATGATGAGGTTGATGATAATGGTGGTTATGATGATGATGAAGGTGATGATAATGATGATGACGAAATAGATGATGGTCATGATGATGATAATGATGAGGGTGATGATTATGATGTTATAATGATGATGATTATGATGATGATGATGATGAAAGAAGAACAGATCAAACAGCGGAGGTATTTCACAACATTTCGCCTTTATTATCTTCCTGTTTCAATTTTTACTACTCCAAACTATTCAAATACTAAAACTGGCGCATTATTTAAATAAAATCACATTTGTTAGCTTTCCGTGTGTGTGTGTGTGTTGTTTTTTTTAACTGTATCCCGTCAGATGTCGATAACTATTTATAAATAAGAGCCTCACAAAATGTTTTCCATGATTAGTGAACATTTTATGTCAAGACAGCATGATTAATGCTGCAATTTTAAAAGGGCAGCTTCACGGACCACTAAAAACACAGTGCAATAAATTTGTCTCATTTATTGGGAGATGGAGATTCGTTTTTTTACATTTCCGTGGGAGAAATTTGCTTTCTTCTGGATTTGTGAAGCTGTCTTTTTAATTACCGTGAGACATTACGTTTCCAATTTAATTCTGTGCTTTTCAATCTTTTCATTTGGAAATCTATTACAAAAAACAAAGAAATTGGGATGAGCTTTCAAAACAGTGAGACATAGAATAAAATACAAATAAGCCAAGTCCAAAACAAAGATTAGAATCTTCACCTTAAATGTAAAGGCTGCCATATTGTACAGCTCCGCCAAATTGTACAGCTCCGCCATATTGTACAGCTCTGCCATATTGTACAGCTCTGCCATATTGTACAGCTCTGCTATATTGTACAGCTCTGTCATATTGTACAGCTCTGCCAAATTGTACAGCTCTGCCATATTGTACAGCTCTGCCAAATTGTACAGCTCCGCCATATTGTACAGCTCTGCCATATTGTACAGCTCTGCCATATTGTACAGCTCTGCCATATTGTACAGCTCCGCCATATTGTACAGCTCCGCCATATTGTACAGCTCTGCCAAATTGTACAGCTCTGCCATATTGTACAGCTCTGCCAAATTGTACAGCTCTGCCGTATTGTACAGCTCCGCCATATTGTACAGCTCCGCCATATTGTACAGCTCCGCCATATTGTACAGCTCCGCCATATTGTACAGCTCCGCCATATTGTACAACTCTGCCATATTGTACAGCTCCGCCATATTGTACAGCTCTGCCATATTGTACAGCTCCGCCACATTGTACAGCTCCGCCATATTGTACAGCTCCGCCATATTGTACAGCTTTGCCATATTGTACAGCTCCGCCATATTGTACAGCTCTGCCATATTGTACAGCTCCTCCATATTGTTAACAACAAAAACAAAAGCAAGTTCGGAAAGTTTCAGTTTTTTGTTTTTTAAGGACCATCTCCATTGCACATTGGCAACTCCATCAGTGCTCCGATCTCCTCCACAAGGAGGATCTCGGCACAGTGCACAAACTCCGTAGCACCGACGAGGATCCCAATGTGTGTATACGGGAATCACACATTCTATAATGTAGTGGGTAGGTTTCTAACATTTAAACTTTGCCAGGGCAGCGGCCATATGGTCTACTCTATACGATTTCAAACTGCCGAGGGATTTTAAACGTGCGCAACTTACACACGGGACCTCCTATTTTGTCGCTTTTATCCGAGATGTCTAGGCATCCGATCTCACTACCCAGGAGATCAGGGGAGAGTATGACATCATTAGGAAAACAATTTCCATCGGTTATATTCCCTGTAATGGGAGCGAACTTGGCACCCCTAGAATTAGGGCGGACGCCATATCTCTTAGACACTCCGACCCCAGAAAGTATTAGACGTTCGTGAACTGGTACTTACAAGTAAAAGGACTAGATCTTACATGCGAAACCGATGGAAAGAACCAGGCAAGTGGCAGTAGAAGAAAAAACGAGGAGAATATGCTGGCTCTTGATGTTGTTCGTCCATCACAGGTGATGAAGACCACTCTGTTCATCCAATTATTAGGATGTTAGGATAGTCTATGAGTACGAAGGTGACTGATGAGCCCGATGCGGGCCTGGAAGGATCTCGGACAGTGTGGGCAGGGAATGTTTGCTTCATGTGAAAGTTTTGAAAGAGTGACTTGCGCAGTGATTTGGTTTAAAGTGAGGAAGAGTTGCGCAATTCGTCGACCTCACTCTCTCGCCTGGGTCCATCTTAATCCAGTGGCAAGACAAGTCAAGACGACTGGAGATGAGGTCAGGTGCAGTGGATGACCATGGCTTTCTACGTGCCTCGCCATGCTCCTTACGCTCCACAGCGCGTTGCTGGTAATCGCCGTCATGCCCGTTGAACCAACAGGTGGTTTCTTCCGCGCAGTCTACCGAATCCAGTCTTCGCATGCATGGGTAGGCAGACCCTAACTCACCGAAGGTTTATAACCAGTCGGCTACCCTCACCTAGTTTAGCCGGCCTGTCAAAGCCGTTTCCCGGGGGGTGGCCGCTGTCGCATGCTGACAGCTACGAGGAGCCACAGGTGAGAGCTGAATGCCAGGTTTGGACCAAAGGTAGCCGAGCTGCCCTGAAAAGGGCATAGATAGAACACACATCAAGCACATTAGCTGATAACATTACAAGACAGTCCTTGTTGTGTAATCCACAGAGAAAGAGAAATAGAGGAAGACAAAAAAAAATATGGAGAAGGGAATTAGAAATAGAAATGAAGGAGACAAAGAAGACATAACTAGATCTTTAACACATAGCACAAGACATCATCCTCATGGGTTACCATCTGCAGATCGAAGGTCAGCTGCAATGGATCTTCAACGGCTTTCGTCTCTTGTTTTGATGGTGCACTCTTACAGATACTATCCTGTCAATCTCCTGATGGTATCTTCCGACTTGCACCGCTGTCTTCCTCTTGCAGGTTTGCTGTGAACCAATCCTTCTGTTATGGTATTCAGTAAGGTGTTATGTCTTTTTACATGGCCAAAGTATTTTAGCTGTCTAATTTTGATATCTTTCATTAATCCTCTTTTCATTCCTAGGTTTTCTCAGATCTCTTTATTTGTTTTCTTCTCTTTCCATGTGATGTGCCGCATTCTTCTCTACATCCACATCTCAAAGATGTCAATACTTTCCTGTTGTTCTTTGCCCATGTTTCTACACCATACAAAAATGAAGAATATATATAACATTTAATTATTCTCAGCACAAGACTGCAAAATATAATTATTGACAAAACGTGCTTCTTTTAACGGTTTTCTTAAAACCTTGCACAGATGGCTCATGACACGAAGGCTTGGTATGCTTTTGTTGAGCTTCGTGCGAATCTGAAATGTATCGCTGATAATATTTATTTTTCATACGTCACAGCTGCTAGCAGCTAAACATGAGAGGAAGCGACTGTAGGACTAATTGCTGTCACTATGAATGAATTCGTATAGTACCGAGAACACCGCCTACATGTCATCTTCACATTTTCAGTAATAAACGTCACACAGAAATCGATCATCAACATGACTTGAGGGAATACGTCGTGATGGAATGTTCCTCTAAACTAGGATGTAGCGGGGGAGTACTCACGTAACGACTGTATCTCCTACGTTTATTTTTGTCTCACCTCGTTCATTCAGTTATCTTGTATAATTATTTCATAAGCGCGCCCAGAAAAATTCGAACGCTGCTTGCATGCAACCGGGAAGATTAAAGTGTGGAATTACCGAAAAATTGAAATTTTTTCGCCAAAACATAAACTAAAAATTGCTACTAAAATTTAAAAAAAGAAACTATTTTTCAGTGAAAGCTTCTTTATTCTTCTTACTTTTACATTTTGGTTCCACCGATGTCTTTAGCGTCACTGGTGAGCTAAAGTTTGCGTACTTGAGCTAAATGTGTCGCATTAGCTGATGTCAGCCCGTGTTATTGTAGGATTTCGGTGATAATGTCTATACATCTGCTTCTCCGCCTTCCTTGGGCACTAAATCCGCGTCTTCTACTGTGTCTTTATAGGCATTGTATTTTGCCAAGAAACTTTGTTTGTCTTCTTTCAAATGGTAAAACGAAAGGTGTGGCTTGAGTTTATTATGTTCGGTACTATGGGATACTTTGGTTATAATAATAATAATAATAACAATAACAGCCCCTTCAGTCATAACTGACTATGGGAATGCGCCCCTGAAGTGACAGCCTTCAGCTGGTTAATTTACTGGTGTTCCTTTCGACGTTTTCTTCTCTCTTCTGCTTGTTGTGAGAGCTTCTTTTCGCCCTATCTGAGGTGGCACCGTAGAGAGCATCGCCACTTGGTGCGATCGGCAGCTTCATCCTCCCAGGTTGCTGGATTTATGTCTAGTAGATAACGACCCGCTAATCGACAGTCAGTCGGGGTTTAGACCAAAGCATTCATGCCACACAGCCTTAACAAAGATGACAGACAATTGGCACCTAAACATCAATAACGATAATATATGTGGAGCAATATTTGTAGACTTCAAAAAAAGCATTTGATATGATAGATCACTTTATTTTAATCAGAAAATTAGAAACAATGAAAGTAAATATTAAGCTGGTAAAGTTAATTAAATCGTTCCTGTCAGACAGACAACAAATAGTCTCTTACAATAATTCCTTGTCGAACCCAACCGTTGTCCATACAGGTGTTCCTCAAGGCTCTATTCTCGGCCCTCTTCTATTTACCGTATACATTAATGATCTTCCTCTATACTTCAAACACTCATCATGTGACCTTTTTGCCGATGACTGCACTGTCTATACTATGATAAATGTTGCCATCACACTAGAACAATCTTACAAAACGATACACATAATCTTATTACGTGGAGCAACGAGAATCGCATGCAAATAAATATTATAAAACAAAATGTATGTTAATATCAACCAGACAAAAACTACAAAACTTGCAGAAAACAACACTTCAGCTCTTCATTGGAACATCACAAATTGAAAGCGTAAATGCAACACAGAACTCTAGGTATCACTGTTGACCAACACTTAAGTTGGGCACTCACATGTCCATGCACTCCCAAAGCAAAAAGCACAAAAAGTTTACCAATTAGCCAAAATTAAACATTTCCTGGAAGAGGCAAGGAAAATGTTCTACATATCTCATATACAAACGCATCTACACTATTGTTCCACAATCTGGGATGGTTGTTCTGTCTCCAACACAAAAAGGCTCCACTCGCTTCAAAAACGCGCAATGCGCCTTGTTGCTGATAAACACCAATCACATTGTATAGATTTATATAATTATCTTCAAATATTACCCCTCAGGAAGCGCTTCCTCTTTAACAAAGGGAAATTTATTCACAAAATCCTGTCACAGAATGCTCCAAAGTATCTTTGGCCGCTTTTTAAATACAATGACAGACGTAGTCAGCGCTTAAATAAATTACAGGTATCCAAGCCCAGGCTTGACCTATTTAATACTAGTTTTGCTTACTCAGCTGCTCATCTTTGGAACAATCTTCCCAATGACCTGAAAAACACGCACAGTCCTTACTCATACAATCGTATACTATTCAAATACTTTATGAGTGCTGATTATATGCCACCCTAACTGATTGTGTTGTACTTTATCTAATATACTGTATGGAGGCTCTGATGATCTAGTTTTCATTACAATATACTTATTCTTAATATTATATTCTTAATTTTATGATCAGGTACTGTTAATGTATGCTGTTATACTTCCTTGTAATGTTGCACTGTCCTTAAATTAATACTTTCAGTACGCTGGAGAATGTTGAGTAACAGTAATAAAAGATGAGCAAGAGGATGGAAGAATGCAAGAGGGGACTGTGTCCGATTTTCAACCCTTGGCAAATTAATTGCTTTCGTATATGTCTATCTAACTATCTACCTAGTCTGATTCTGGTCTTGAGTTTGGGACGCAAAGGAAATGGAAAGGAAAATGGAAAGTAACTGTCTACCCACCTCATCTTGATGAAAAAAAAAAAAAAAAAAAGTCCCTGAGTCATTCAGTTGAACACCGTATGAACATTTTACAAGTTCTCATAACATGCCTCTGAATATGTCTCAAATCACTAATTTACAGTACGAAGAATTCAATTTTTTTTTTTTAAACACTTTAATTATGATGATTATTGCAAATGTAATATTACTTTTATAATGATAAATGCCTTAATAATGCTTAAAGTAAATGTGAGGATGAAAGGATATTAGTATACATGATGAGAGAGAGAGGAAGGGCAGAATGTCAGACGGGCCTGCGTGCCCAATTCTTAACCCTTTGAAAATAAAGTTCGTTCGTTCGTTCGTTCGTTCGTTCTAGTGCCCTCATGTCTCTCTTGCTCACATCTTTGAATCTCAGCTGCGGTCGACCAAATGGTTCTTTTGCCATACTTTGGTTATTTATCACTATACTTATTTTTCTCTTTCTGTTTGTACATTATGTGTAGGTAATCTTCTTGTCTGAAGAAATATTTATCGTTCTAGTTGCTCTCTAATTTGTATTAACGGTCTTTGTACACATTCTCGTTTACAAATTCTTAAAACGTCATTAAAAATAAATAGAGTACAGATAATGGTAGGAGGCGCTGAAAAAAACAACTAGTTATACATAAAATATCGAAAGAATTAATACTAACAATACAATTTCTGAAACGATAAGATGACTGACAGAAGATGGTGGGCATAAAAGACCAGAAAGGGCAAGAAAAAGGACTCAAATATTAAAAAAAAAATGAAACTATTAAAAATATAAACTTGAAAGTGAAAGCTGTATAAATAAAACGTGCAGGGAGGAAAGAAATATATCACTCACACACATGACACGTAATTTATCTGCAGGCAAATAAATAAATTAATGGGCGGAATGATGCAGACATCAATTAGATATTTGACATCAAAAGATGGAAACGTATTCATCAATTAGGTATCTTGCATCAAAAGACAGAAGTGTATTGATGATGATGGAGTACCTTCTCGAAGAGACAGATCACTGTGATGAACTGTCTGATGATGAAAGTTCAGAATAATTTGCTCAAGACAGCTGCAAAGATTAAGGTAATAATTTGTGGAGAATAAAAAATGTAAGATGCATTCGGCTAAACTACGATGTCACTCTTCAGATAAATATAATTATAAGAAGTTTTAGGCCTCGGACCTCGGCGATTTTACCACAGAAGCGATATAAAAATGTTAAACAAAATCACAAACATAAGATTTAATCTAAGATCTTCACTATTAAGAATGTATACTGATACCACAGTCGTAAGGGGTGACTACAATGAGGTTGTGCATGGGGCTGGCAACCTCATAATATAAAACTACTTGCTACAGAAACCATCGCTGCAAGAGTATGTGGATGTTTTGATGTAGACTTCCAGCAAGGGGAACAGCTACATGGGTGACTCTACTAATAAACAAGCCAAGCGCACATATGTCGAGTCTATTCTTGTGCTTCATAGACTGTAATAAGGCATTCTAAACAGAGAAACAAATGGAAATTTTCAAAACCATTAAGAAAGCATAAAAATCGATGGCAATGAACTGAGAATAATGAAGAACATGTGTGGGTGTCATGCTTAGATAGGTTTTAAAGTTATTTAAGTTCCCGCCTGAGTATAGGAGATGGCGATAGTACGTGAGAAGTAAAGTGTAAGAAATAGAGTTTCACGAGTGAATAGTTTAAGGAGAAGATCTATCTCTGGACAGAGTAGTTTCTTTAGTCCAGCCTATCTATACGACTATAATTTAGTATAAGATAATCTTGCACCTCTCTATATTGAGAAATATAAGTTACACTAACCACACACACACACACACACACACAGCTATATGACAACAAGACACACAAACGTGAAAAAACTATGGTTAAATGGGTATGGGTCTGACCAACACACAAAGTTTAGTTCTTTTGCTGTTTATTATCATTAAACTTTACAACATCGAATATCTCAAAGAAATCAAATAAAATCAGAAATTACATATATAGAGATATGACAGAATACCCGTGCCCTCCCCTCATTGAGAAGATAAGAACCCAACAAGTTAATAACCCAAAGGTTTAAAAGTTTAGCACTAGGTTACAGTATAGACAGTAAAGAAAAACTTAGTTCCTAATACGTGCTACTCCGTAAAGTAAACAATTTTTTTAAGCAAAATAACCAGTTTGGTACAAGCTACAGTAACAAGAAAATATTCAATCTCTCTCTCTGACATACGTGGCCACGCTCTCGCTCCTTACCTAATCTTGGTGATATTTCCTGGAATATACAGTTATCCTGAATATATTTATCGAAATAGATAATGTCAGTGTTCAGTGCCAAATTTGGCCCCAGTCCAGCATGACGATAACTGTATAAGGTGGACGCCAAGTTTTGGTGATGTAATCCTGGATCAATAATGTCACCTCGAATAGTTAATGGTAAAAACAAATCGAGATCTTGTGTTCACAGCAAAGAATGGAAAAACACTACTGCTGGTATTTGGACACAGCTAGTTGCAAAAAAAAAATGTTACTGATGATGGTAATTGATTGGTTGGTAAATCCTATCGGCTGGCTCTGTGGTGAGTGTCGATTTTGAAACAGCGTAACTTTCTGAATAAATCTGGTGCTGCGTCTGTCAAAAGTTAGATGTTGGTATTATTTCATATACCACTCCCGTGGGCTGATAAATTGGAAAAAAATGTCTGGGAATTGATAGTCCAGTTAAATTTAATAGATAAATGTTTTATTTGTCTTTTAGCCCGTCCTGTTCACAACATGGACTTGGGACTCGTAAGCCACGAAGAAGACAGCATAAACCAAATCAGTAACTGGAGACAATAATAAAGAAAAACCGCTGGCCGCTCTGTCGGGTCTGCGAGAAATAAACAAGACATTATGAAAACGAAATGCAACTATTCTATAAGTACACGGACGGGGACGAGACGATCTCTTTCCCTCTCCGGCAGTCCTGCCTAAAGTTAAAAGGCACACGGTGATTTTATTTACAACTATACGGTCAGCTTTTCGCCCGCACTGCGCTTTCAGGTTCGGACCAAGGTATGCACCTTCCTGCCCCTCTGCGCGCGCGTTAGCTATCAGCTCATACTGTCAACTATTGTTCAATTACCCCTACGTGCACTTACAAATATCGTCTGTCGTTAATAGTTATTTTATTGTCGGCGCCTGTTAGTTTAGTCATAAGGTATAAACAATAGTCACTTACTATAAAACACAAAATGAAATAAACGTGAATCCTATTCGGTCACTATAGTCACGCTTAACACTTAATCAGTCAACTACCGTATTTTCTGGTGAGAGAAGAGGGTGATAAAATTATCATTCTAACTGCACCTCTGGCAAAGAAAAGTAGTTATTTATTTCGCTAGTTTTAACGCTAGAAATCACAGTGAATTATAATGGTAAACTTAACACATTAAATCACGTAAATGCTTATTCCTATTACCACAAATCAGAAATGAAACAATCCCCACGAAATGCTATTAACATACTTCCACAATGGCTCTAGAATAACGAGCTTAGATTATCAAAAATTCTGAGCGACAACTGATCAGTGAGTTTAAGGAACCGCTTTTTATATATATATATATTCATTGGCTCTCTGATCCCTAATGGTGTTAATTTCGCATTAACGTGCAAACTATCAGAGTTGAGAAACTGTGGACCAGATGAAATGTCCTCTGTGCCCGCCACCGTTTCTCTCGTCGAGCGCTGCTTGGCCGACATCAAAAGACTTTCGTCCCGATAACGGGGTTTCTTTCAAAATCGCTCGCGTCTCGAGATGAAATGCTAATCGGCGTCAGAGATTTCTCTGTATATGAAGATCAAAGGGTTAAGTGTTTATCCCACGTGCGATCTGCCCGATGTCCGATGGCTGACAGATCAGCTCGCGTGAGAAACTTAGGTAAACAAATCAGAGCTCGCTACCTGTTATGCTGGCAGGTCGCGGAAGTTGGTAATATGTCTGTTTGTTTACATCTCAAGAAAAAAAGGCGTGGATTAAGTATGAGTAAACGCAGCGTGTTAATGCATAGCTTGCTAGCGAATTATAAAACTACGCCGAGGTTACGAAAGGCTGTCGGATACAGTGGCTATATTTCCATTATACGTCACAGTTGGATTATGAATAAATAACCAGATTTTATATTATATCAGGGAAAAGCAAGGGTGATGCACAGCTGTGGTTTCTCACCATGTACACTCCTTTGTGAATAATGAAGAACATCATATAACGCACGAGAAAAAAAGCTATGCATATTAGTTCAGGATATATCAGAAACAATCTAAGACGTATTGTTAACGTTGTTATAAACACGACGGTATGTACAAAGGTACAAGGTATGTCGTACAATGCGACTAACTATGAGTTTGTGAAAAAGGCTGGCAACTTCATCATGTGCAATACATTGCACAGAAACCACAGCTGCAAGAACATGTGAATGTTTGGCGCCGGTTTCAGCATCGGGACCAGCTACATGCTCTGTAAAAAGCGCTAATGAAAATGATGTAAAAAAGAACTACAAACATTTATGAATATTCTTTGTGGGCATTACTCCAGCGGTTTCAGCTGATCGCTGAGAAGAAGAATAAAGAATAGAAACACCGCTCCTCGAGGTACATCTTACGTCCGACATTCTTTTCCTTTGCGATCCTTACGGAGCATGAAGCCAATATTGTTGTTGATTCTTTTACCTGCACCAAGCATACTCATGGCCTTGTAGCGGTGGTGTAGATTTGAAGATTGTGGTTTGTGCAACTTGGAGAAAAGATTAGAGCCCTATACAGCACGAACAAAACCACAGTCAGAATTTGAGATGATAACATTTTGATGTTAGTCTAAATAGCTTACAGAGCTATGTATTGTCACCTCGACTGTCCGTCAATATAGCTTACAGAGCTGTGTATTGTCGCCTTGACTGATCGTCAAAACAGCTTCCAGAGCTGTGCATTGTTACCTAGACTGTTCGTCAAAACACCTTACAGAGCTGTGCATGTTACCTCGACTGTTCGTCAAAACAGCTTACAGAGCTGTGCATTGTTACCTAGACTGTAACAGAACTTACAGAAATGTGTGCTTTTACTTGAGCTGTCGGTTCAATAGCGCACAGAGCTGCGTGCTGTTACCTCGGCTGTTTAATATTGGCAGAGTAACGCATAAAACAGAGGTCCGTGACCACTGGTGAATTAATATTTGCAGAAGGCAGGAATCCATTGCTGTACACAGGCGTCAGCAAACTGCAAAGAGCGTGAACATACACGTGTTTTAAAACGAGAGAGATACAGTTTGAAGACCAGCACATAATAGATAGACAGACAGTCACACAGTCAGACATACTGACAGACAAACTGACATTTAGATAGATAAATAGCTAGATAGATAGATAGATAGATAGATAGATAGATAGATAGATAGATAGATAGATAGATAGATAGATAGATAGATAGATAGATAGATAGATAGATAGATAGATAGATAGATAGATAGATAGCAACAAACAATAACAAAGACAGAAAATGAGAGAGAGAGAAAGAGAGAGAGAGAGAGAGAGAGAGAGAGAGAGAGAGAGAGAGAGAGAGAGAGAGAGAGAGAGAGAGAGAGAGAGATGTGAATGCAAGTTGCCCCATGCACCTCTCGTAAAATGAAAGATAATGAGAATCTCTTCCTCGGACAAATCGTTACAGACGACTAAATACAAAACCTAAATCATATAACGAGACGTCTATCCTTAAATCCACAATCATGCGTCATACAGAAACCATGAACTATATAGTTATGTTCTAACCACATAATCAGCGCTTGTAATCCAAATTAGTAAAAACACAAAATGATAGTTACATCGCAGCCGTAGCACTAAGTGGTTGTATTACACTCTTACAACCAAATGGTTATAGCCAAAACACAAAACTGGGTACTATAGTCCGTTCGGAAATTCGTGCCCACAGAAAGCGTCAATTTTCTCCAAAACTGTTTGTTGTATGGACATGAATTTTTGCATGCAGTCTTAGATTTTCCATGCAGTTATAAATATATTTTTTGTCCTTACAAAACTCATGTCATGTTCGAATTTTCTTCTTTACGTTATATAGAAAACTCTTATCGTTGTCTGGTTTAATTTTTCTGAGTTTTACAGGAAAATTACAAGATCCGTTCAAAAATATTTTTGTTTGTTTGAATTAGTGTAGTGACTACATGTCCGCACGAGTGCGCACCTATTGTACACAGTCGCGAGTAACTAATTCAAACAAAAAAAAAAAAAACAATATTTTTGAACGGATCTTGTAACTTTGCTGTAAAACTACTAAAAATTAACCCAGACAACAGTAAGAGTTTTTTATATAACGTAAAGAAGAAAATTTGAACATGACATGAGTTTTGTAAGGGCAAAAAATATATTAATAACTGCATGGAAAATCTAAGACTGCATGCAAAAATTCATGTCCATACAACAAACAGTTTTGGAGAAAATTGACGCTTTCTGTGGGCACGAATTTCCGAACGGACTATAATATTTAATTCAAATGGACAGATTTTTATCCGCAACACAAGATAAGAAATTTATATGCAAACCAGTAAATAACAACTAAAATAGGTATGCTACATCCAGGCGATTGTACCTTTCCTATTATCCTGGTTTCAATTTCCCGGGAAGCCTATAACTTCTGTTACTTTCCTATTGTCTAGTTGAAGGCTCGGCAATCGGTCAATCGTGTCCGACAGGTAGATCACAGAGAATGTTTTGGTAGATCTCTAGGTGACGGAGTGAAGAAGATAAAGTATGTTAAAGCTAGGGAGATTTGGGACTAGCATCTCCCACCTGCACTTTAAAGTGTTAGAGACTTCATTGTACTAAGTCCAGCTTTATGAATATGGGGGGACCAGTTCCCTTACTAGCTGTTTTTGCCGTCCTTAACTCAAGAGCAGAGTCACGTACCCATTTACAGCTGGGTAAGGTGGAGTGAGACACCCGGGAACTTTGCCGTGAGAGGCAACAGCTAACAGAGTTAGTACATATTAGTAATGAGACGAAAAACAAACGTAATATTAAGGAAAATGTAATAGAAAAATTAAAATCTGAACATATTAAATGAAATATTTATTACTTAATAGAAAAAAACGTGTCTTTTTCAAGAAATATAACACGAAGTTTTTATGCATATGATGTGATTCTAACAGCTTATCGAAAAATTAAGAGTCAGCACACACGGAGATATTAGAAGATATATTGGTCACATATCTGCAGTTATGATATAGATATGATATACAACCGTAAGCAACAGAAAAACGAAGTGTATGCTCTAAAATTAGATTGGAATTTTATTTCAACGAAAAAATATATTTCTCTGAGACCTTCCCATGACCCTCAGCACCGGTCAAAGCGTGCATCTTTGGGTCCCTACCCGAGGTTTACGAACAATTGATGTATGTCATGCAATTGAATGACCGATCACTATTCCTGATCCCCACTTTGTATTTCTTTCTGCAATGCTCTATTACAATGCGTCCTGGGTTTGAGAAATCTTGTCTGGCATCCTCTGTTATTGTGTGTCTAAAGTCTAAAACACTCCTGTAGCTAAGTCTAAAACACTCCTGTAGCTAAGTCTGAAGCCAGGAGCTAAAATTCTGTTATTTGGCCCTTCGGAAAAAGAGACACAGGACGCCAGCGACACAAATACTTTGGCTTTATGACTTTCAAAAAGGTCAACAGCAGAACGTATAAACAGTGTTTGGGTCCAGGAGTTGTGAAGATGCATGATCACCTACAACTACTGGCAGAGAACTTGATAAAGAACAAACACTCTTATGGAGAATTGTTGAGGTCTTCATATTTTATAGACTCCATCAATAAGTATTAATAAATATGTTACAGTTTTTAGTTACAATAGGCAAAACAACAAAAGTATTAGAAATTGGCATGAACACTTCGGCGCTTAGATAGAAAGGCGGGAAGTTTCGGGATCTCCACTTCGTCAAGTTCCGGCTTGCAAGCAGGACATAAAAATGAACAATATAGACAAACAACAAGAAAAGGTCAACAGATACGAAGTTGGAATAATCCAACCAAAATTCAAATAAGCAGACATTTTATTCGTTTCATAAATGCCGAGAATAATTTTTGTTTAAAACCGTAAAAAGGATCTCCTCTTGTATAAAATCTCAGTCTGGTTCAGGAATAATAATTTCTTTTAGAGGCATCAAAATCAATATTTTGTATTAACAATCACATTCTTTAAGCCTATCGCTTTTTCCAGAAACAAACGCAGAACAATTTGAATAAACCCATTTTGGACACTGTCTGAATTTATTTTCACAAGAGCCCTGCATTCATGTACTTGACGGTCTCAGCAGCTGAGAATATAAGATGAATCTTCCAGATGATAGATGTCAACAAGCGGCAAAGTAGCAGAGCAAGACAAAGGACACAATCTTTGTTTAAAAAAAAATGTCTATTCTCATTTTATGGAAGTCTGACGTCAATGATTTTTAAAATAATATATATTTTCCGCGGGTGGCAAAGGCGACGATATCATGAGAAGTGAGAAAACGTCTGTGATCTGTGTAGTTAAGGGTGAATATTTAAAAAACAAAATCCAGCGTCTTGACATGCTATAAAGAAATCACGGAACAAAAGAGACACATACAATATTTGAGAAAATATCATCGAAGAGTAGTGTCCAGATCGAAGGACAGATACAAGTAAAATAAAGAAATGAGGACATATATTGAGATCATCATCATCATCACCCCTCAGCTTCCCAAGGTGCATAGGTCTTCATTAAACTTATGCTAAGACTTCCTGTCTGGTGCCATCACCTGAAGGTCTTTCCATACCGTGTTCATAGCTTTTACCTCCGCCACCACTTCTCTTCTTCATTTGTTCCTTGGTCTCGCGCTACATCTCATGCTCAGGGGATTCCACAACAAGGATTGCCGGGTAATACTATCACGTGGTTTCTTCAATGTGCGTCTTATCCATCTCCAGCGTCTTCTTCTCGTGTGTTGATATATGTGCACAGATGTATACCAACAAAACATATCATATATGCTGAAAAAAAATAGTTTCTTTTCCTGAAGCGCTTTATAATAATTCTTCTTCTTCGTTCACCCTAAGATGTCAACTTGAATAAGTTCAAAGAAAGCAGTGGTTAACCTAAGGCTGTTGATATCTCCGTAGATTTTCTCCAGGAATGGTACTGGTGATGGCCGTATGCGTTTTCTCTGTTCCTCATATGTTGGGCACCTTTGAAGCAGATGTTCAGCAGTCATTTTATCGGTGCCACAGTCACACTCATCAGTAGTTCATATCTTTAATTTGTTGAATACATGGTATGTCAATCTGTTATGACCTGTGCGAAGTCTGAAGATTACCTCTTGTTCACTTCTGCTGAGCTGGTAATATGGATCATTTTTTGTGTGTGGCCTGGATGCTCTGCTTCCCTCTTGTGCCTGTACCTGCGCTTGATAAAACTCTTGGCCTCCTCATAAGTTATTTTTGTGTCAAGTTGAGGAAGCTTTCCCCCTTCCTTTGCCAATATGTCAGCCTCTTCATTTCCAGGGATGTTGCAGTGAGAAGGGATCCACTGTATCACGACTCTTTTGTACTGCTAACATAGTCTGTGAAGTGTTACTCTTAGGTCATCCAGTTCAGCATTACTTTGACTTTTCAGCGTTGTAATCACTGACAGCGCATCTGAGAAGATAGCTACTGGTCTCTCTGAGCTTTCTTCTGTCATCAGAATTTCTGATGCAGTTTTTAAGGCCTCTGCCTCTGCTCTGAAGTTACTTGAAAATGTCCCTGTTGCGACTGCTATCTTTTTTGTCTGTGCCATTGCTTAAGCCCAGGAAGACTCCTCCCCCTATCTTCTGTTGCATTAGTTGCTGATCCATCTGTGTATGCATGGATCCAGGTGTTGCTTGTGTAATGTTTCTATATATATTTTGTGGTTAGGACTCTCCTTTCTGTTTCATTTTGGCTGTTCTTTCTCTCAACACCAGGACGTTTTCTATCATTTCAGGGAAGCACTGTTGTTTCCAAATTGGTAGCTTGTGTGCAGTACATATTGGTGTAGCTGTTAATATTGCGTTTATGGGGTCTGCTCTCATCTTTGTTTTGACTGTCTCTACAAAGTTGCTTCGCTTCAGTCTTCCCCTTCGAAGTCCATTTATTCTCTGGTGCATTGGGTGGTCTATCAGTCTCCTGAATTTATCGGCTTGTTCCTGGTCTCTGCTATCTCTTCTATCCTCCATAGGCTGGAGGTGAGTAATCTTTTCCAACTCTTCAATGTGTGTTGACTGCATGCCCCCTGTTATGATTCTCAATGCTTGGTTTTGGGTTCTGTTTATTTTGTCAAAGTTCAACTTAGCTGCCTTTGACTTTGCTGCAATGCCATATTCTAAGACTGGTCTCACTCGCCCAGTATATAGCTTCTTTAGTACTCTCTCGTCTGCTCCCCAACCCGTGCCAGCAAATTTTTTCATGATTGCCATTCTCTGCCTTGCTCTTGTCCTGTTTCTTTCAATGTGGGTTTTCCAAGTCAAGCGGCGATCAAAGGTAATGCCTAGGTAGTTTGGGTTTTCATCCAGATGTAGATTTTTCCCATTTAGCACCAATTTGGAGATCTGTGGTTTGTTTGAGAGTGAAAACACTGTGTATGACGTTTTCCCTTCATTTATCTTTACTAGCTATGCCTTGGCCCACTCCTCCAATGATGTTAGGGCTTGCTGCCCCGAAAGCTTGCCGCAGTGATATATTCCTCAGAGATCCACAGGGCTAAGTCGTCTGCAAAAGAGGCATTGTGGGTTCTTCTTGGAATATTCTCTGATATGTCATTAATATATGCGAGGAACAACGTGGGTGACAGGACTCCCCCTTGGGGAACACGCTGCTCCAATACCATCTTCCTACTGGTCTGTCCTTGTAGTTGGACTCTGGCAGTTCTATTCTCAAGATAGTGGCTGATCCATTTGAACATTCTCCTACACACTTCACTTCTTTGCAGCTTGACTTTCAGTCCATCTTTCCACACTTTGTCAAATGCTTTTTCTAGGTCCACCCAAACCACCGGTGTGTGCTTTTTTTTCTTGGAAAGCGTCCTCAATTTTCTGAGTTATATAAGTGATCTGATCTTCAGTGGATCTGTGTCTTATGAATCCTGCTTGCTGTGGGGCTAAGAGATGTTTTTCCTCCAGATGCCACGTTAATCGGGTATTAATTATGCTCTCCATCAATTTTCCAGCACAGCTAAGTAGACTGATAGGTCTGTAGCCATTTGGTTCTGTCTGAACTTTGTCTTTCTTAGGTATTGGAATCAGTATGGCGTCTTTCCATGCCTGTGGTACTATTCCTCTTTTCCAGCTGCAGTTTAGGATGGCCAGAAGCTTTTTTTTTTCTTTGCCTTTATTCCTAGGCCTGTTAGCTTTATAACAATTGGTGGGCAGTCTATGCAAGTCTGGTTACCTATTATACTAATGATTTAATAATACAGTAATGAGCAAGTCACCCTTCAAAACATGACGGGGTTTGAATTATTGCGTGCTCGTTCAGCTGCCCGTGTTGACAATATAGCTATTCTTCTGCGGTGATTTCAATAACTTAATTCATGTTTCATCTTCACTGGATCTTTTAAGTCACAATTATCTGGATTCATTGGCCATGAAGCCACGGACCAACCCTTCACAAATTAAATCGGGGAGAAGTAAAAGAAAACCAACAGAATTAAATTTGGCTATTTAAATAACAAGCTATTTTATCACAACTTTAAAAAAAGTGTACGGATGTCTTTTAAAATCTAAACAAAAATCTCACGCACAACAAAAACTCAAAATAAAATGTTTATCACTCTTTCTCGGAGTCATTATTTTAGGGCGTGTCGACTTGAGCGACTAAATCGGCAAACGGATCAATAATTATTTGGTCGAAATTGGACATCTGTTAGCTCAATTTTCTTTCTAACCTCCCACAGCTACATTTATTGTATTGTGTATTGCATATTCTACAGGTCAATGACTGCATATTTCAATGTTATCTATTCAACACCTACAGTTATGTATACGTCTAAGACAGTGGTTCCTATTTTTATATTCCTATGAAAAATATTCCAAAATTATTCAAAAAAATCTGCCCGGAATATTTCTCACACATCCGTTACGACAAAAAGAAAGTACGACCTCCGCGTTCTTTAAATGTGTAATTTAGTTTCCACGGTGTGAATGTGCGACATTAAAAAAAAATAAGTTTGTGGGAATCCATTTCGTTTCACGTTTCCCTTAGACAATTCTATATATGGAAATAATTAAGGTTATACTTAATTAAGCCCGTCATTACAAAGCGGATAAGCGAGAGAGATTAGTTGTCATCAGTTAAATCAAAACTGATTTTAGATACTTGCAACTCGGGCTACGGCCAGGGGCACCAAGAACTTTTAGCATTAAATATTTCGATTTCCAGCGGTAAGTCCAGAATAATATGTTTGAAAAGGAAGGATAATCCTATATGCAGACTCATAAAGTTAAAGAACAAATTCATCACCGTTCAGCTCCCCCGGTAGCATAGGCCTACAACAAACTTATGTCAAGTGTAGTGAAATTGACAGAGATACAACGGTAAAATATCTCCAAAGATAACATTTAAGGATAAAAACATAATGCGTAGGCTGCGAATAGTACATGATCGCCTAGACCGCGGGTCATCATCCTCCATAATAATTGACTTGCTAGACAGGAGGGGAACGGCGGATCAAAAAGGAAAAAAATATGACTGGAAAGATTGCGTGAGACTAGAAAGGCTAAGGAGACGCAATTGGGGGGGAAACGGAGAAAAGTCACGTTTCCCAAGTTGACATAAAAAGTAAGCAACTCGACAGAAGGGACCTTAGATATAATACGCCACAGTCATTTATTGGACGCTTTTGCAATACCAAGCCCTTGATTTGAATTCAGCGGCTAAAACGCAGATGTTTGGAATATTACAAAATTTAAAAAGTACTTTTTTCTTAATATTAATGTTAGGAATATAAAAATTAGCTGGCCGGATGGCCTATTCTGAGCAGTGAACTAATATGTTCTTAATTTTACAGACGGATAGATAATATTGAAGATAATGACAAAAGACAGTGTTGTTCACATCATCGACAGACTGTATTGAATCTAAAAGTGTCGCTAATTGCACAAAAAAACACGACCTTGGGACGCAGGTGTTCAAATTTACTTAGTATGGAGGAGAGGGTTTTTGGGTGGTAGCTGTGTCTAAATATAACTTTTAACGACAAAATTTTGGAGGGGAGAGAAAGGTTGGTTCAAAAATCAAGTACATTTTGTAGAAACACAAGTAGAGACGGACAGACTAACAGATAAACATCCATACTTGACTGAAGCATGACTGAAATGACTTTAGTGTAGGAAATTTGAAATTCAAATAAACCTAGGCAGTGATTGGCCACAGACAATCATATCATTAGCGCTCAGACGCGGATTTGGGGTCATTTCTCAATAGTTGTTCAGTGATAGACACAGATTTTAAAGTGTGGTGATTTCCATATGAAAGAAAGTGTAAGAAGTTTAGGGACGCCATACTATAGCCAGCAGCTCAGCTGAGTTTTGCTAGCAATTCTGTGTTATTTATTCATAATCTGGTAAGATTGAAATTATTTCCTTATATATTTTGAATATTGTTTCATGTTCGAGTGATTTGATACTGCCATATCGAAATCTAGCCTTACAAACAAGTAGGGATTTGCTCTAGACCCCCCGCCCTAGTCAGGGTCTAGGGACCAACAATGTACATAAACTCCAGCAAGGGTTAGGCAAGACAGATCAAGTGTTGAGAATAATGAAACATATTACCTATCCTCTTTTAGGGCAGACAACTAATAAATATTTTTCAGAATCTATAGTCTGGGAGGATCTATCTGATGTAAAACCACCATGGTAAATGTGCTGTTTGGTCAGAGAGATCTGACCTGTCTGTATGATGTGGTTGTTGTGTCAGTGTTGTGTCCAGACGTGGGTAGAGAATAGATTTTGACACATGGCCCATACTTTGATTGCAGAGCTGTGAGTTTCTGTTGTCAACAAAGCAGTGTCTATTCAGTTGGTGACTTTACTCGAGTGTATCTGTGCAGTACTTGTGACAGAGACCACCATTATTGCCCGCCAGCACGGAGAGGTGGGACCACCTGATTTCAGCACCAGAGCTACAACTACAAGATGAGTGAGCCTCTGGTCTGCTGGACATTCACCAACGCCCTTTAGTTACTAATACCCCATAAAAATTCCCACCATTTTCTGGACACTGTGTAGTCAATATAGACAGGTGTGATGAGGCCACCCCAACAGCACAAACATTAACTATCCTCCCAAGTAGATGACTACTAGAACATTTTAATAAAACTAACTAGTATAGTACATATATATGTACACTATTGCATTTATGATATAATATTCCATGCATTTCTTTCATAATCTCTAAATCCTTTTAAGTTCTGGTCAACCTAAAAAATTGATCCAGAACAAAATAAATGTAATATAATTCTATCAAAAAATTTTACACACGTGAGTTAGTTCAGTGTATTTTAACATTTATTAATATTATTAGTCTTGTTAAATATCTGTGGGTATATCTATAACCTATTACACCACACTACATATCATAACCCTAGACACTTTACGTAGCCACATTCATTAAAAAAAAATTAAGTGTGAGGTCGTAGTGGTAGCAAGAAAGGCCTTCTGACAATTCACAACTACATTTTATCTCAGGAGCCTTCACAGCTGGCCTCATACAATTACATTTAGTAATATCACCATCATACAATACCATCAACACCACTACATAAATTGGGGTCTTGTCCAGGGATAATTAGCCCAACAGTAATATTAGGATCTCCTGGTGGGAGAAATAAAAGTAGGGAAATAAATTGTAAAATTTCCTTTAAAATTAAAAGTGTCCCTGCAGATAAAAGTTGGTGAATCTTCACAGCCAGTAATAATTAATTAGTTAACTGGTTAGTTAGAATTAGTTAGACTATAGTCATAAGAAGTACTTAGTGTATTTACTGGTTAGAGATTTAGCTTGTATATTATTATATTGTCTAAAAAGTATGGCGGAGCTGGCAAAATTTAGATCAGCTGCTGTGCTCACGGCGAAGGAGATGGGAATGGATGGTCAGATTTTAATTCAATACGTAACGGCTGAATGTGATAAATTTATTGAAAGGGAAGATAGAAAGGTAGCTGAAGAGAAGAGGTTACAAATTGAGGCTGATAGAGAAATTAAGAGGCTGCAGATTGAGGCAGAAGAAAAACGACAGCAAAGGGAGGCAGAAGATAAAAAAGGAAAAAGGTTGACTGCCGAAAGGGAGGCAGAAGATAGAAGGTTGCAAAGGGAGCACGAATTACGACTAAGGGAGCTGGAATTACAAGGCCAGGCTCCTGAAAATGGTGCCAGCCCTTTTGCCTCAGATGCTACGCCCAGTCTGGGAGCCTCAAACTCAGCTATGGGGTTTCATTTAGACCATTTTGTTGAAAAAGACGATGACATAGAGGGGTACCTAGGACGTTTTGAGTTATTAGCTACTACATATGGGTTAGAGAGAGAGAGGTGGAGTTTAAAGCTATCACAGGGATTGAGAGGTACTTCTTATGAAGTATTTGCCAAAATGAACAGGGAAGACCAAGACAATTATGACATGTTAAAGCAGGCTTTGTTATTAAGGTACGAGAAGAATGGTGAATTTTATCGTAAGAAATTTAGAAATGCCAAACTGTTGTCTGGGGAGACATACCACCAATTCTCTGCTAGACTAGAAACCTATTTGGAGAAATGGACGGCTCTGGGGAAGACCCAAGATCTTAAAGAAATGATCATGATTGAGCAATTGAGAGAGTCCATGGCTCCAGACATGAGAAAATTTCTCATGGAACAAGGTGCAGAGAAGTTGGGGGAAATTTTAAATGTTGCTGAGAGGTATCAGGCAGCCCAGGCAGAGGTAAGTGGTGCTAAAAAGAAGCACATAGACAATTTTAAAGCTCCACAGCAATTTAATAAATTTGATAATAGAGAGCAGGGAAATAAAGGTAGGACAAACTTTGAGCGGCCAAGAAATGACTATCGCGACAGAAACTCACAGTTCAATGACCAAAAGTTCAATGAAAGAAAACCGTTGAACCAAGGAAAAAGATGGTGTAAATGGTGCAAGAAGGATAACCATAACACCGAATTTTGTAGAAGGAAACCTTCAAACATTGCTGCAATGAAGTCGGGGACGCAAAGATTAAAGGTTAATCCTAAGGGACAACAGGAACCTTATCACCCCCCAGTTTGTGAGGATGTTATTTGTAATGGGGTCACCATAAGGTGCCTTTATGATACAGGTTTGGATTATGATTCAGTTGTGAAGTCTAGCCTAGTGGACCCAAGTCAGTATACCACAGAAACAGTGGAAATACAAGGGGCGACTAAGGACATACCACTCATGACACTTCCCATCGCAAGGATAACGGTGAAAACTCGCTATGTGGAAGGAGAAATCAGAGCAGCAGTGATAGATGAACCAATCTACCCTCTGATATTGGGGTGTAGATACGTCTTCTTGGGGAATCCCGAGAAACCTGTGATCATGGCGACAGTGCAGACCAGGTCACAGAAGAAGGAGGAAGAAGGTGAACCTATAAATGCTCATCCAGAGGAGATGAGGAAGGCGCAGGCTGAGGATAGGACACTCAAGCCCTGTTTTAAAAAATTGCCCAAATGCCACACACCTCCGAGCAAGGGGGAATATTTCATGAAGAACAAACTCTTATACAGGAAGGCCGGAACTGGAACAAATGGTCACAACCAGCTGGTTCTTCCCACTTCATATAGAGATAAAGTGATGGAACTCGGGCATGCGATTCCCTTCAGTGGTCACATGGGGATCAGCGCCACAGGACAGCGTATAGCTTGTCATTACTTCTGGCCAGGGATAACGGAGGATATAAAAAGATATGTCAAATCCTGCCCAGAATGTCAAAGGGTAGCTCCAAAGCACTGGACTGCTCCTGCAACTCTAGGGGAAATGCCCATAGTGGGAACACCTTTTGAGAGGGTTGCAGTGGATATTGTAGGACCTCTCACTCGGACCAAGAGGAGGAACAGTTACATCCTTACTCTGGTGGACACTTGTTCTATGTGGGGAGAGGCGGTAGCCCTGCCATCAATTGATTCAAAACATGTAGCAGAGGCACTACTTACAATATTTACCCGATTAGGATTCCCGCATCAAATCTTGACGGATAATGGTTCTCAGTTCAAGGGGAAACTAACGGAAGAAGTTTTTAAGCTATTTCAAGCCAGACACTTTCATTGTAGTCCGTACCATCCACAAGGGAACGGCCAGGTAGAGAGGTTCAACGGGACTCTCATTTCTATCCTGAGAAAGCTGGCACACGAAAAACCGGATCTGTGGGATCAATTCCTGCCCGCCGCATTGTTTGCGTACCGGGAGGTACCACATAGTTCAACCGGGATGGCTCCCGCAACTCTGCTATTTGGGAGGCCAATAAAAGGTCCATTAGAAGCTCTATTAAGGACCTGGACAGATGAGAAGGCGGAAGAGACTGTTACCTCATCGTATCAATATGTGAACGAACTGACCACTCGTTTGAAAGCTGGATGGAAACTGGCAAATGATAATTTGAAACAAGCCAGGAAGAAACATGCAGCATATTTTAATAGGAAGGCAAAGGACAGGGAACTGGCAGTCGGAGAGAAGGTGCTGCTTCTACTACCCGGAAGCCAGAATAAATTACAAATTGGTTGGCAAGGTCCATATACGGTTCTAGAGAAGGTGTCTAGAACAAACTATAAAATTGACAAAAAGGGGAAGGAAAAAGTTTATCATGTAAACCTGTTAAAGAAGTATCTGGACAGACCACTCCAGGAAAGCACCCCCTTATTGACCTTGGCTATTGCAACCCAGATGCAAAAAGAACCACTCACCTCACATGAATACCCATTACATCCTTGTGAAACAGCAGCACAGGTAAAAGTCAGTAAGCACCTGACTAAAAACCAGAGGGAGAGAGTTCAACAGGTTCTGGAGGAACATACAGATGTATTAACAGATAAACCAGGCCATACAAATTTGCTACAGTATGACATGAAACTGGTAGACTCAAACCCAATCTGTATGAGAGCCTATTCTATTCCGTTCGCGAAGGAGAAGGCATTGAAGGAAGAAATAGAGTATTTGTTGAAGGAGGGGATTATTTCGCACAGTGAATCATCTTTTAGTTCTAGTGTCGTTTTGTTGAGAAAACCGTCTGGGGAACACAGACTGTGCATAGATTACAGGAAACTGAATGCTGTCACAGAAGGACAAGTGGATCCATTACCAGACACAAAACAGTTATTTGCCAGACTGAACAAGGCAAAATACTTTTCAAAGGTGGATCTTAGTAAAGGCTATTACCAGATCCCAGTGAAGCCTGAAGTGAGACCTTATTTGGCTTTTAGCACTTCGGATGGACATTATGAATTCAATATGCTACCATTCGGACTGAAAAATGCTCCGAGTGTGTTTTCAAGGATGATGCGAAAATTGTTGGATCCCCTGAATAACCCATGTATCACGAATTTCATGGATGATATTCTCGTCGCCACAGAGACATTTGAAGAACACATTGAAGCTCTGGAGATGTTGTTTGATAGACTTCGGGAGGCGAACTTAACTGCTAGGCCAACAAAATGTTGTATTGGATGCAAAGAGTTGGAATTCTTGGGACACACTGTATATCAGGGTAATATGACCCCTGATCCTAAGAACTTGGAAAAACTGCAGAGAGCACCTAGGCCGCAAACAAAAAAGGACGTGCGATCATTCGTGTCGTTATGCGGATTTTATCAGAAATACATCAAAAATTTTAACGCTATTTGTGCTCCTCTGACTGATCTGACTCGCAAGGGACTTCCAGATAAAATTATTTGGACTGCACAATGTGAACTAGCGTTCCAAGAGTTAAAGGAAAAACTCACTAGCAAGCCTATTCTCAAACTGCCTGATTTGACACAGGACTTTGTCTTAAGAACCGATGCAAGTAATGTAGGACTCGGAGGGGCTTTGTTGCAAAGATCATCTTCACCTGATGGGGAACTGAAACCAGTCGCTTATGCAAGCCGCAAATTGAATAAGGCGGAACAAGGATACTCCACAAGCGGAAAAGAATGTTTAGCGTTAATCTGGGCAATAAAGAAGTTTCAAATCTATCTGTATGGTAGGACTTTTGTGGTGGAGACGGACCATCAGCCTCTCGTGTTCTTGTCTCAGGCTAAGCATGAAAACGCAAGATTGCTGAGGTGGTCTTTGTTGCTTCAACCTTATCAGTTTAGTATCCAATATATCCCAGGCAAATTGAATGTCGGTGCAGATTTCCTCAGTCGGCACCCCTGTGATCAAAATTAGAGTAGTGGCAGACGTGAGGAGTAATTTTACCTATGTGTATCGCTGGTTTTGGAACTTGCCATAGGCATGTTTTCAAGTGGGGAGATGTGTAGTGAAATTGACAGAGATACAACGGTAAAATACCTCCAAAGATAACATTTAAGGATAAAAACATAATGCGTAGGCTGCTGATGTACATGATCGCCTAGACCGCGGGTCATCATCCTCCATAAAAATTGACTTGCTAGACAGGAGGGGAACGGCGGATCAAAAAGGAAAAAAATATGACTGGAAAGATTGCGTGAGACTAGAAAGGCTAAGGAGACGCAATTGGGGGGGGAAACGGAGAAAAGTCACGTTTCCCAAGTTGACATAAAAAGTAAGCAACTCGACAGAAGGGACCATAGATATGTTACGCCACAGTCATTTATTGGACGCTTTTGCGATACCAAGCCCTTGATTTGAATTCAGCGGCTAAAACGCAGATGTTTGGAATATTACAAAATTTAAAAAGTACTTTTTTCTTAATATTAATGTTAGGAATATAAAAATTAGCTGGCCGGATGGCCTATTCTGAGCAGTGAACTAATATGTTCTTAATTTTACAGACGGATAGATAATATTGAAGATAATGACAAAAGACAGTGTTGTTCACATCATCGACAGACTGTATTGAATCTAAAAGTGTCGCTAATTGCACAAAAAAACACGACCTCGAGACGCAGGTGTTCAAATTTACATAGTATGGAGGTGAGTGTTTTTGGTGGTAGCTGTGTCTAAATATAACTTTTAACGACAAAATTTTGGAGGGGAGAGAAAGGTTGGTTCAAAAATCAAGTACATTTTGTAGAAACACAAGTAGAGACGGACAGACTAACAGATAAACATCCATACTTGACTGAAGCATGACTGAAATGACTTTAGGGTAGGAAATTTGAATTTAAAATAAACCTAGGCAGTGATTGGCCACAGACAATCATATTATTAGCGCTCAGACGCGAAAGTGGGGCCATTCTTCAATAGTTGTTCAGTGATAGACACAGATTTTAAAGTGTGGTGATTTCCATATGAAAGAAAGTGAAAGAAGTTTAGGGACGCCATACTATAGCCAGCAGCTCAGCTGAGTTTTGCTAGCATTTCTGTGTTATTTATTCATAATCTGGTAAGATTGAAATTATTTCCTTATATATTTTGAATATTGTTTCATGTTCGAGTGATTTGATACTGCCATATCGAAATCTAGCCTTACAAACAAGTAGGGATTTGCTCTAGACCCCCCGCCCTAGTCAGGGTCTAGGGACCAACAATGTACATAAACTCCAGCAAGGGTTAGGCAAGACAGATCAAGTGTTGAGAATAATGAAACATATTACCTATCCTCTTTTAGGGCAGACAACTAATAAATATTTTTCAGAATCTATAGTCTGGGAGGATCTCTCTGATGTAAAACCACCATGGTAAATGTGCTGTTTGGTCAGAGAGATCTGACCTGTCTGTATGATGTGGTTGTTGTGTCAGTGTTGTGTCCAGACGTGGGTAGAGAATAGATTTTGACACATGGCCCATACTTTGATTGCAGAGCTGTGAGTTTCTGTTGTCAACAAAGCAGTGTCTATTCAGTTGGTGACTTTACTCGAGTGTATCTGTGCAGTACTTGTGACAGAGACCACCATTATTGCCCGCCAGCACGGAGAGGTGGGACCACCTGATTTCAGCACCAGAGCTACAACTACAAGATGAGTGAGCCTCTGGTCTGCTGGACATTCACCAAAGCCCTTTAGTTACTAATAACCCCATAAAAATTCCCACCATTTTCTGGACACTGTGTAGTCAATATAGACAGGTGTGATGAGGCCACCCCAACAGCACAAACATTAACTATCCTCCCAAGTAGATGACTACTAGAACATTTTAATAAAACTAACTAGTATAGTACATATATATGTACACTATTGCATTTATGATATAATATTCCATGCATTTCTTTCATAATTTCTAAATCCTTTTAAGTTCTGGTCAACCTAAAAAATTGATACAGAACAAAATAAATGTAATATAATTCTATCAAAAAATTTTACACTATTGAGTTAGTTCAGTGTGTTGTAATATTTATTAATATTATTAGTCTTGTTAAATATCTGTGGGTATATCTATAACCTATTACACCACACTACATATCATAACCCTAGACACTTTACGTAGCCACATTCATTAAAAAAAAAATTAAGTGTGAGGTCGTAGTGGTAGCAAGAAAGGCCTTCTGACAATTCTCAACTACATTTTATTTCAGGAGCCTTCACAGCTGGCCTCATACAATTACATTTAGTAATATCATCATCATACAATACCATCAACACCACTACATCAAGTCTTCCTGTTCCGTGCCATCAGCTCAAGGTCTTTCCGTATCTCATTCATCCCTTTCATATATGCCTTCAGTTCTCTTCTCCGTATGTTCATTTGTACCCCTCTACCCTGGGGTTCAAGAACAAGCACTGCCTTGTAATGCTATCAATGGGTTTCCTTAATGTGTGTCCTGTCTATTGCCTGCTCCTTCTTCTCATCTCCTGATCCACTGGCACTTGTCTGGATATTGTCATCAGTTCCACAATAAAATACTGACGGCTATACTGGAAGAATTTAACATTTCTGATGAGACACTTTTGTCAATAGTGAAACGTCGAAAGCTTGCCTGGTTTGGGCATGTAACTCGTCATGACTCCCTTTCGAAAACGATCCTCCAGGGAACAGTCGAAGGTAAACGGAGAAGAGGAAGGCAAAGAAAATCCTGGGCTGATAACATCAAAGAATGGGCAGGACACGGTTTCTCCACACTTGTACGCATTGCTGAGAATAGAGAGCAGTGGAGAACCCTGTCTGCTGATGCTTCCACCATGGCACCCCTACGACCCATGACGGGTTATGGGTTGAGATGATGAGATGATGATGAGACAGAAGTGGAATAAAATAGCTAATCAGAATCAGGCAAGAGCCAGGAAGTATTTTAGATTTATCACGTTCAAACTTTCGTTGCCATGACGACACACACTTTTTATTTACGTATTTTTAAGAACAAATGTCGCAGTATAAAATGTGGGTAAGTACTGAAAAAAAAAATAATTAGTAAAACACAAAATAAAGTAAAGATCTGAACTTTTCCCCCTTATGCCGTCGTTCTAAAACTGAACACAAATAAGGGGAGAAAGAATGGAAACCAAGCGTAAACATTCCTGGGGAATGGGAAAAAAAACCAAAAAAAAACCAGAAAGTTTCCCCATCGTCAACCTAGAAATCCCATTCCTTATTACACTACATGACCCTCTTATCAACTGTGCTAATGAATCGAGTGAGTTTGTGTTAAAAAGTGACATGCAGACAGAACTTGTCTCAGTACTGCGCCGCAGTTTCGTATTTTCTTTTCAATACGCCACAGAGCATAACAGAAGATAAAAAAACGTACATAAACTGGTTATTTTATATCTTTACTGCCGAACTTATTTTAAACAATCTAAAAATTCTACATTCAAATAATTTTCAGCACCTTGGCTTACTAAACTTCAAAATTTGAGGCGATGGAGAAAATTCTGAAGGAAAAATTTACGCCTTTTGATGAACAAGCAAAATGAGAGGTTGCAGAAAAGTAGGCACAATCTCAGTTATTGTTGGGACATGAACAATTACAAATCTACGTGCTCAGAACTCACACAGAAAAGTAGGCACAATCTCAGTTATTGTTGGGACATGAACAATTACAAATCTACGTGCTCAGAACTCACACAGAAAAGTAGGCACAATCTCAGTTATTGTTGGGACATGAACAATTACAAATCTACGTGCTCAGAACTCACACAGAAAAGTAGGCACAATCTCAATTATTGCTGGGACATGAACAATTACAAATCTACGTGCTCAGAACTCACACAGAAAAGTAGGCACAATCTCAATTATTGCTGGGACATGAACAATTACAAATCTACGTGCTCAGAACTCACACAGAAAAGTAGGCACAATCTCAATTATTGCTGGGACATGAACAATTACAAATCTACGTGCTCAGAACTCACACAGAAAAGTAGGCACAATCTCAATTATTGCTGGGGCATGAACAATTACAAATCTACGTGCTCAGAACTCACACAGAAAAGTAGGCACAATCTCAATTATTGCTGGGACATGAACAATTACAAATCTACGTGCTCAGAACTCACACAGAAAAGTAGGCACAATATCAGTTATTGCTGGGACATGACAAATTAAAAATCTACGTCATCAGAACTCACACAGAAAACAGCATTTAAAAAAAAATTAGCTTAATATTTTTTCGATTTTCGTATAAAATGACATACCAAGCACATTCTTTCCACACACAAATAATTTTCAAGCATCATTGTCCCACTATTCGAAAGCTCTTTCATTGTCATTATTCGTACATAATCTCAAACTGAAGACAAATACAAGTGACAAGGATGTCAAACATTTTTACAGTTATGCTTGTCAAGTTTTTGAGACATTTACTGACATTGGCACAAATGATTTAATTACATGACATCTTATATAGAAACAATACATTTCTCATTCGTTCATTGACGAGGCCAGAAAAGCTAACACGCTTTTGTGCAATAATTTTTTTTTAAATTCTTTCTTCTTATTCACCATCACCCTTCAGGGCTTCAAGGCGCTTATGCTTGCCACTTTCTCATATCGGCAGTTGTTCATATTATTTGGAACTGAAAAAAATATATATCCTAATTATAACCCATCAGAGGTTGAACGGGATAATTTTCTTCATTAATTAAAAAAAAAACATAAAAACAAATGTATGCCGGATCGTCCTGTCACGTGCCATCAGCTGAAGGTGTTTCCATATCTTCTTTGCCTCCTTCACGTCTTTCTACAGATGTCTTCCCCATGTGTTCCTTGGTCTCTCTCAATTCTATTATACCCTGGGGGTTCCAGAACAAGGACTGTAATGCTATCAACGGGTTTCTTCATTATGTGACCCATCCATCTCCAGCGTCTTCTTTTCAACTCTTGTTCAACCGAGTTACGTCGCTTCCTTACATAGCTAAAAGCCACCATAACATCAGGTCCCTACAGAAACATGGAGAACAACAGAAATATGGAGAACAACAGAAATATGGAGAACAACAGAAACATGGAGAACAATAGAAATATGGAGAACAACAGAAACATGGAGAACAATAGAAATATGGAGAACAATAGAAATATGGAGAACAACAGAAATATGGAGAACAATAGAAATATGGAGAACAACAGAAATATGGAGAACAATAGAAATATGGAGAACAACAGAAATATGGAGAACAATAGAAATATGGAGAACAACAGAAATATGGAGAACAACAGAAATATGGAGAACAACAGAAATATGGAGAACAATAGAAATATGGAGAACAACAGAAATATGGAGAACAACAGAAATATGGAGAACAATAGAAATATGGAGAACAACAGAAATATGGAGAACAACAGAAATATGGAGAACAACAGAAATATGGAGAACAATAGAAATATGGAGAACAACAGAACTATGGAGAACAACAGAAATATGGAGAACAACAGAAATATGGAGAACAATAGAAATATGGAAAACAACAGAAATATGGAGAACAACAGAAATATGGAGAACAACAGAAATATGGAGAACAATAGAAATATGGAGAACAACAGAAATATGGAGAACAACAGAAATATGGAGAACAATAGAAATATGGAGAACAACAGAAATATGGAGAACAATAGAAATATGGAGAACAATAGAAATATGGAGAACAACAGAAATATGGAGAACAATAGAAATATGGAGAACAACAGAAATATGGAGAACAACAGAAATATGGAGAACAATAGAAATATGGAGAAAACAGAAATATGGAGAACAACAGAAATATGGAGAACAACAGAAATATGGAGAACAATAGAAATATGGAGAACAACAGAAATATGGAGAACAACAGAAATATGGAGAACAACAGAAATATGGAGAACAATAGAAATATGGAGAACCACAGAAATATGGAGAACAACAGAAATATGGAGAACAATAGAAATATGGAGAACAACAGAAATATGGAGAACAATAGAAATATGGAGAACAACAGAAATATGGAGAACAATAGAAATATGGAGAACAACAGAAATATGGAGAACAACAGAAATATGGGGAACAACAGAAATATGGAGAACAATAGAAATATGGAGAACAACAGAAATATGGAGAACAACAGTAATATGGAGAACAACAGAAATATCAAGCGATAAGTTACAAATTTTCATAAATTGTTGTTTACGTAGAATGGAAGAATTAAAATGATGCGACAAGGTCACCAAAACATTGAACTGGTTACAACAACCAGACAAGTGCTGGTAGAACAAACAATAAGAAGAGAACGCTGGCGATAGATGGGACGTACGTTGAGGAAACCTGTTGCTTTAAGTGAACAGTATTTTTTTTCAGGAAACCCCATGGTAAGAGACGTTGAGACCGGACAATATACAGAGAAAATAACTGGAGATAGAAATAAAAGCGAGCAACACGACATGGACGTCTCTTGAGCAGATGGCGTCGAAGAGGAAGACTTGCCATGATTTTTTTAAGCCTATGTTCCATGGGGAACTGAGTAATAATGAATGAATAACAACAGGAATTCACTTACAGCGGAGAAAAGTAGAAAGAATATTACAAGTGACTGAGATATTTTTGTCGACTTCAGTTTTGTAAATACAAGTTATGACACCAGGTTAAATCATAGGTGTAGCAAGTATTACCCTCTAGTTTTTGTACGTATGGTTAAAAACAGAGAACAGAAGGTTAAAAAAAGTTTTGAACAAAATATTACGCAATCTTCATTTAATATACCCACTCTGACAAAATGTGTGTGCGTGTGTGTGTGTGTGTGTGCGTGTGGGGGAAAAGACAGGGTACAGAAGTGGCCATGATCGACAATTCATTCCAACAAGTTCATCCTGGACGTCAATAGTTGAGAAGATGCTTAGAGCTAACATTTCCTGAAACATCAATTTTTTGTTTAAACCTCACTCATTAATATTGATTTTTGCGTCAAGGGCAATCGACGTCTGTCAAGTGAATTTGACAGGGACGAGTTAATTACGTGATTCAAAGCTAGGAATAATCTCTGATTACTTACACCGTGTTAGAAATGTAATGCGTTAGTCTAGTGTTGCAGCTTTTGTTATAACTGCAATGATATAGTTATATGTATATATATCATCAACTTTGAGCTCCCTGAGGAGCATAGGCCTTCAATAAACGAATGCCAAGTCTTCATATCTTGTCCCATCAGTTCAAGGTCTTCCTGTCTTCTTCATCACCTTCTTGTCTGTTACCAGCTTTCTTCTCCAAGTGTTCTTTCATCTCCCTTTACCTCTCAGTCCAGAACATGACTGCCAGGCAATGCTATCAACAGATTTCCTCCGTGTGTGTCCTATCCGTCTTCAGTGTCCTATTTTCTTCTGTTGTTTCACTGGCACTTGTATTGTTGTTGTTTAACTAGGGCTGCTGAGCTTTTCGTTCTTTTGCAGCCAATACCAAGTTGAAGACTCCTTGGTATTATATGTACATCTGTACTGTAGATTTAATGTTTCCTGTGATTTTTCTACTATTCAGAAATGTGTTGAGTTGAAGTCATGAGTTACAATTTCTCCAGCTTGGCTTGCATTTAATGGATCGTCATATCTGGTCCCAGGCTAGAAGGAAGAAGTGCGTGGTATACTGTGCATTCTTCGCCATACATGGGGGCTCTCCAAATCAGCTCCTTCTGCATATCATGGGTCCACAGTGAGATCCTCCTGCATGTAGCCAACCAGGTAACAGTTAGAGTTACGCCTGCCTCAAGTGACTCCCCCAAGCTTAGTGTGCAATGCTGGGTTCTCAACATGGTTAATTAACAACAGGGGGAATCCCTGGAAGTGTGTGGATGATTTCGAGAGTCAATGGGGGTGTAATTAGCCTCACAGACAGAGATTAACATCCACATCTTTATACTATAGTATTGTGCTTAGATGGTGCTCATATAATGATGACTCCCGCTATGCCTTCATGCATTGGCGCTTGTATAGATCTTGCCACCAGTTCCACAAATGATTTTGTCATACCGCTTCAACATTCTACTCTAAGCAAGCATCCATTTATGAAAGTATCTATGCGCATGTTGGTATACGCGTCTGTATCTTTGTGTGTATAATCAGTTGCAGGAGTTTTTCAATGATTGTTTTTGTTCTGGTTCAGTAAGAGAAATGATATTCTATTTAAGAATTAACTTGTTTTATGTAAGCTGGTTGTGTCAAGAACAGACATAATTGGAATATTGTTTACGTGCTTCTAAAAATTTATGCTCCATTATTTTCAGAAAGCTGACTATCTTTTCTCTATATGCAGCTTTTTTTTTAATCGTCTCTAATAGTTTTATTGGTATTTCTGTAACGAATGAATGCTGACAGAGGAAGGCAATCATTAAAATATTCAAACCAGGGTAAACAATTACATCCCTTGATAACCGGAAAGCAGAGTTAATTTTCTCCTTGGACAACTAGAATACGCTGTCAACTTGCATTTGTTTCAAGAGAACTGTTGTCAGGCCGAATTATGTACTGACCGACGTGATTTGCAATTTAAAGAGAAAAACAATATTCCGATTGCCTTTCAAATAAACGCTCTGAGTTCAATTCCCTTAAAAGGCACTGGTTCGCTTCTTAAATTCGGTCTTTTTTTAAATAGGTGATTTGTGTGTTAGTGTTAATTATAGTGTCCAAGCACCTGCATATGTTGACAGGTTTACTTGCTTGTTGAAAGGTGAGATGCGGAAGGAAATGGTAAGAAAGAAACTGCATACAGGAGGACGTATACTATTCTTAGAGACAAATCCGCACACCATGATTCTTAGCCTTTATTTCTTAGCGGGTTACTTACTAGTTTCTTCTTCTTCTTCCTCGTTCGACTTCAGACTTCCACATTTATGACTCTAATAAAGGCAGTAGTCAACTCAAGGTTCCCGACATCTCCAAACAGTTTTTCGTTGACAGAAGTGGGTTGTTGCCATATGCTACCCCGTTACTTACTAGTTTAAATATAATGGCTGACATTTCTTTTATTACAGAGTTTTATTTACATATAATTTAATATAACAGCAGATATAAATGCAGTCATACGTGTTGGTTACATGATAATGTGCTATATGTTGTTTGCAGCACAGGTTATTAGCGTGTCTATCACGAAACAGTGTCAAAAATTAACAATATGTCCTATATCGTGAAATTCTTACAAAACTTTAAAGTTAATTAACACTATTTCTGTTTGCTTTATATAAAAAGGGAGATCGCAGCAAACGTAAGTATTAAAAGTTAAAAATAACACGATCTATTATAACAATATAATTTCCTTTGTATGTCCTGAAACGTGCAAAAGACACTCACTCTCTGAACCACCTTTCGGGAAAATACCATTGTCTGTTGCAATCCATAGTGTATGGTGTCACACAAGGCTATACAAAATGCACGCTGATTGGCTAATACTTATCGAGAACTAAAAAAAGAATGAAAATGGATGGTACCCCGAACAACATTGGTTGAGGCTACCTTCTTAACATTGTCATTTCAGATATTTAACATCACCTTATGGGAATAAAATTCCATAGGCTCACCCTAGTATGAAAACCATGCATGAACAGACTCCATCACAATAATAAATAATTAGATACTTAGATAGGCGACTGCCACTAAAACGCAGCAGAAATGTTCTTAATTTTCTTTGAACACCCTCAGATGCCAACTTTCCTGTGTTGAAGAGAACAAAAAAAGCAGTGGTCAGGCCAATGTTGTATATTATTTTTTTGGGTAAGAAAGATGCACTGATTAAGGTGTTTGATATTTTTGTTTCAACTACTACGATTACGGCTATATATATATATATATTACGACTTGATAAATAAATAAACAAAATATATGCATAGCCAGTAATGTTTGTTTCTATTAGGCATTGCGTATACCAAAAGGTTTTAACAAATGTAAGCTAGAAACAGAAATCGTATCAAAAGGTGGTTTAACAGTTAGAATCGACATGGATTCGATCCCAGGCTGAGGTACAATGATTTGCATGTTTTTTCACTTTTTTGGGTTTAAGTTAAATCATCTCGCTTTAGTTTTAATTGAAGTTTAAAAAAAAAAAATATTCAAAAAAAATTATCACAAATGGTATAGATTGGCACTTATTTAATACAACTAAAATTGTAAACCGACTTCACAGTTTTAATCTATTTATCGCGTAATAACTATGTGTGAATATTTGTTTTAATTATTATAGTTGCCAAATATATGTGTGTGTTGACTGGTTTAATTGTTGGATGGAAGGTGAGAACTGGAAGGGAATGGGAAGAGGAACTGAACACAAACGACATGGGGCCGTACTCACGACATAAGGCAGAAAACGCACACTATATTTCTTTCCCATAATTTAGTAACAGGTTACTTACTTGTTATAATAGAAATATAACAACACGTTACGTTGTGCTTGTGGGTATGGAGCTCTGGTCCAATTATATCGCCTATTTCTTACATTCAAAATTTCACTCTGGTACGCACCGAGTATGTCTTGCTTGTATGTTTCGCTTAGCTTTAAAAAAAACAAAAAAACAAAACAAAAAAAAACTCCACTTTCACGCTTATACAATTCAAAATACATACATCGATACTTTTCTTAAACGAATTATTTAGCCAGACATCAAAATAATATATCTGGCCCTTCTAATGTTACTTCTTGTGTAGTCATTTGTCATTTGTCATTGATTTCCACAATTGGTATTTTACCGCAGAACACAGATCACCATTATAATTTCTAGAAGAACTTCAGCTTTGGTAGAACAAATCTGCCTTTCCAAACAGAACTAACTGATGTTCAACTTAAAGTTATGATTTGCAATATGTTTATCAAAACATTCATTTATATGTCACGTGCAGCATAATTTTTTATTTCGGTACAAACAATTTTTTTATACGTTGCACACTTTTCCTGCTACACGTTAATTCGTGAAATGAGTAACTCGGTTCATTTAGTAAGTAGCTTGATTTATGTAACGAACTGACCTGCTTCATGTCATAATTAACCTGGTTCCAGTAATAATTAATAATGATCGGTTACCTCTACCTAAAGATGTAATGTAAGGTGACAGCCACATAAAGTCACTGGTTCACGGTGTAAATGCTACATCATAATCATCGTATCCCTTTTGCTCCTCGTGGAGCATGGGCCACTTCTACTACTACTGCAGATGGCTCCCTTGCGAGAAGCCTAATACAAAGCACAAAATACTGCAGTTATGGTGTCTGTAGCTATTTACATAACACAGTTTTTAGCTCTATGCATAACATTGAGTTAGTCGCCTTTTGCCACAATCCGGAGAAAGCGGTATGCATTTTATTTCTTTCTCTCCTCAGAGTACCACGGGAACTACGCGGAAAAAAATGATACGGTAATCACCGAATCCCGCGGGCTAGCCCAACAACGTACTTATGAATCTCCCGACGTCACTTAAGTGCAACAGTGCTACAGACAAGAAAACAAATGTATATACTGAAAGAATAATATGTTTTTGAGTTTTGTTTGTTTGCGGGTTTTTCCTTCTGGTGGCAAGGCACGGTGCTTTCAACCTAGACTTAGGTCATGTGGTTATATCGGAGCACAATTTGTCATTCAAAAATAAGTGAATTCTGTTAACTGAAGCACTGTGTTGATAAACTCTAAGCCCTGAAAAGGATTACTAGCATCTGAAAACTGAAACGGACTAGTCCGTAAAAGGATCAGCGTTGATTGATACTAAATCCTGAAAAGAACTAATATTATATATCTGCTAGCATAGTAGAGCCCTGAAAAGGATTTGTCCTGAAAAGGACTGCCTTCTACGCCAACGCTGCCCGTACTTCCTCTGTGTTCAGAAAGAATAATATTATCAATATCCACTGTTTTAATTATGACGGGAGCCGCGGTGGCACAGTGGTTAGTGCACTGGCTTCCTAGCTCGGTGGTCTATGGTTCGATCCCCAGTTGAGGCGGGATTTTTTAGACCGCAAACGGCTCCGGGGTCGACCCAGCCTCATGAATTAGATACCAGAGCAACTTCTGGGAAGGTTAAGGCGGCCGGCGTGATGCTGACCACATCACCCCTAGTGTGCCGATGGTCAAGAAAATATGGGCCTAACACCATATTCCGAATATGCCTCAATGGGCGTGTAACGGGATCCTTTAAATAGTAATGAAAATATTCATCAGCAATACTGACCAAATACGCCAGCACTGTTACTTACAAAAACTTGAACCAAAGCAAAAACTACTCATACCGAGGCAAAAAATAATAAAACAAATAAATTTAAAAAAAGAAATATATGTGTTTTACTTACTTCGTTCGCAAGTGCAGCAGACCAGAAAAAAGTCAGTTATCCGTAGCAGGAAGAATGTTCACTTGTATTTCTTCACGCATAAAACCGCACAAGTAACTTGTACCTTTATCGGAATTTGCTCCTAACGCTTTTCCTCACAAAATTCAAGGTAATTGTTCCAACGCTGAGATTTGAATCGTTAATTATTTGTTTTGTTTTGTTGTGTAGTTTTTTTGTTTTTGTTTATTTGTTTGTAATAATTTTCTCACAAGTCACACAAGAACATTCAGCAGTTATGAGCTGTCAGCCAAGTCAAGTTTTGGTTTATTAAAAGTTTAACTAGAAGAAATGATGGTCATTTTCATTAATATGTTAATATAAAGACGTTTTCTTAACACAGTGTACAGACATCAGCAAATATCAATTGAGACATCTGCTAAAATAACGGGGCATATCAACAAAATTGCGAGAATAAACCCGCTCTCACGTGAGATTTATTTTGTCGTCATTCAGTGGTGTCGCGGAGACAGCCAGCGTAGCCCCGCCACGTCATGCCAGCGCATTTAGAACTGAGGCTGGGTACCTCCAACTTGATGGTTTCTCTTGACCAGTGATTCTCAGCCTGGGATACGCCGTCATCTTTCCCCCACCCCACTTGCCGTGGTACGGATAGCTTATCAAAGGAGTAAAGAAGGTCAAGAAACAGCCGTAGGGGAGTGAAGTGTTAGAGACTCGCCATAATAGTTCAAGCTTTTTGGGAGGTGGAGGTGACCAGTTTTTTCCTCGCTGCCTTTGCCTTCCCTAACTCACATACGGAGTCAGGTACCCATTTTTACAGCTGGGTAGACTGGATCATGGCGCTACCAGGTTTCGATCCCCGAGCTCAGTAAATGTGCTGCAATAGATAAGCGCTCTAACAGCTTTACCGATCTGACGGGGATTATTTGATAAATAATTATATCATCCTATTTAAATATTCGAAAAGAAGTAATGTGTAGTGTTAGGGTGGGGGGGGGGGGGGACGGGGGGGGGGTGGATTGCTCAGAGGACATCGAGGAGATGGAGGCAGGGTGGGAAAAAAAGAGGGTGTTGTGGTAGTTCATAAATGTATGCTGGTGTAAAATAGAAGGATTCAAATGGTATGGCAAGGTCACCAATATGGAACTGATGACAAGAACCAGACAAGTGCCAGTAGAACTAGAAATGAGAAGAAGAAGCTAGAGATGGATAGGACACACACTGAGACAACCTGGTGTTAGCATGACCAAGCATTCCTTGTCCTGGAATCCCAAAAGTAAGAAATGTAGAGGGAGGCCAAAGAAACAAAGAAGAAGAGTGTCACGGATTGACTAATAATTTTATTTTCTCAACACGTCCCATTTTTCTTACTCTTTTAATGTTTCTGGTTTCCTCGATTTTTTGCACTTTCGGTTTCTTTTCGTTCGGATTTTACCTACGTAGCCCATTATTCCCCTCTCAGACCCTACCCCGCGGTTTGATTTCGTTCTGGCCTTCATAATAAATTCACCACTTGGTCAGTAGTGGTCAGCTTGCGATAATATTACCTAAGCTGCACCTGGTGTTTGTCTGACTAGGGGAACGCTTGTAGCTCGTAACAGCGTTGATCACGAGCAAGAAATAGTTACTTTGAAGAAGCGAACCGCTATCCAACTAAAGTCGGTAGCGGAAGCAAAGGTGAGGCAACCCTTTGAGGTCTCAGTACCCGCTTTTATCTCCGATTCAGGGGAGACTAAACTCAAGTTCGTTCTGAGATTTGTATTGTGGGCCTTGATCGCCACAGTTAGCTCTAGAATAATATTATATCTTATCTACGAAACTTTCTCGCGGTTGGTGTCTTCTGATGTAGATTCTAGAATAACATTTGTCTTACTCATGATTACGTTATACGCCGAACATCTGGAAACATGCAATGCCGGTGGCCGGGAGTAGCGTCTCTTGTAGACTATAAATCTAGATAGTTTTACTCAGTCAAGCACGCTCGTAAATTTTTCCTCCCGTAGATGATACAAAGGCAGATGTGGGCACAAAACTAGATTGTGTTGCCTATTCTCGTCATCTCGGGGTAAGTTGATATCTTTTATAATATATAAATAAATAAATAAATAAATAAATAAATAAATAAATAAATAAATATATATATATATATATATATATATATATATATATATATATATATATATATATATATATATATATATATAAATATGTAAATATAGCTTTTATATATAACTGATAGTAGTGTGACTAGAATTATTTTAGGTGATTTCTCCCCGGGTAATTAATTCTGTGATAATGTAGTGCCGTCACCGCCTAAGTTAATTGGTGCTTAAGCTGTTACATGTCTCCTGGTGTTATTGTTTACAATGGGTTAATGGTAAACTTACGCTAACAGATACTTACTAGGCGAAGAACCTCAAAGTCCATTCAGTGCGTACCATGGGTTAAGGAGTAAGCTAAAAAGAGTCATTACTTTAAGGAAATGTCAGTGGGGTAAGTTATTTACTTAAAACTGAATAGTGATGTGCGTGTGCTATAACACTTGAATTATAAGAGGTAGTCACATTACGTTATGAGAGAAACTCCTTGTGGTTGGGTGTGGCATTACTATATGCCTACTTGTGTAGTTAGACACCAGTTTAGAACTTTCACGGCAATCCAGAAAGCAGCCACCAGCCAGAGATATAATTATATCTTATGTTTAAGTCACAACGTATTATTATAGCAATAACATTGCATTTTCCATGTATTCAATTTTGGGAGGTTATTACTTTTCCTTTTGTGTGTATCTTTCCCATAAGACAGAAGAGTTCAGGACCACCACTGGTGTAAGACAAGGTGATATCCTATCACCTTACCTCTTCATACTCCTTATGGACGATGTCATCAAGGCATGTAAGGAGAGAACAAGAAAATATTCAGTGGGGTACTGGAAGATGAGACAGGTCTATATTTCGGAGCTGGCATTTGCTGATGATGTTGCCCTGATTGCTAAATCAGAGGCACATCTCCAATCCAACCTGCAAGTCTGGAAGGAAGAGCTGGAGAAGAGAGGGATGGTCATAAGCAGCTCTAAAACAAAATCCATGGTGATATCACGAGAAGAAAGAAAACATCAGATTAAGTTGGGAGAACAGGTCCTGGAGCAGGTCGACCACTTTAAATACCTCGGAGCTATTATAGACCGAAAGCGAGCCATCAAAGAAGAGTTGGCCACTCGAAAAGCAGCAGCTGGGAGACTTTTTCAGGCCATAAATCGAGGATTCCTCAGCAAGAGAGAGGTTGGTAAGAAAACGAAGATGGCTGTATACCGCTCCACCTATGTCCCAGTCTTGACATACGGATGCGAGTCATGGGCAATGACTACAACCCATAAAAGCCAGATCCAAACCTCAGAAATGAGGTATCTGAGGAAGGTGGTTGAAGTAACAAGAAGAGACATGGTACGCAACCAGACGATACGTCAAGGCCTTTGTCGTGAGAAATTCTAATCCACATATATAAATTAAAACGTAAATGTAAAGCCTAACAAATAAATTTAATAAAAGGAAAGAAGAATGGTAAAGAACAGTGCTGTCACAATGACTGTACGCGAAATTCCCCTTGTTTTCTCCTGCGTCTGCAAATTGTAACGTTTCACGTTGATAGTAAAAGCCTACTGCTTCAATACCCGCCTTCTACGATAAAACATGTGCTGCATTTCTAAGAAAAACCTTGAGATACGCAGGTTGACCTAGATTTAAAATTCCATTCATGTCTTTTTATACACTACGTTACCTAAAACGAAAGACAGAGGGACTAAAGATAGAAAGAAGGGAGGGCTGAAAGCAGGGACACATGCAACACTAAACACGCGTCGCGCGATACACAATTGCTGCCATCACGCGTGTAAGGCCACTAGCACTAACTTTTTTCAAATCGACAGTGATAAAAAACACTACCCATACCAGAGTTAGGTTTTAAAATCCTGAAAAAGGCTTACTAGGAAATATGACATTATACTGGTTTACGTTTGAAAACATTACAGTACCCAGACACCACCTCGTATTCGAAGTAAACAGGAGGTAGAAGAAAGTGCATATTTTGAACGCAGCCACTTAGCTCCTTTAAATTTGTATATTTGGGTTCCTTAGGACTTGCTGACAAATAATATGTTAAACGTTACGCAAATAGTCTAGGAATTACCAAATTATAGCCAAAAGAAATAGTGAGGGATGTCAGACAACACTAGAATCAGAATCGCTCAGTGGCAGATTTTCACCCCACCATTGTACGGGAAATGGGTCTCCATGTAAAATCCTATTTGATTGGAGCGCAAGAAATGTAAGGCTAAACACGATTAGTCGGGCTATAAATACTATCTTGTGTTGTCAGGGGAAACGTGAGTAGGAGTACTTTTTTTGAAAAGCTGTGTAAACATGGCATGATTGGTTAGACTTGCCAATATAGTCAATTAGAGGCGTCAGGTCAGCACCACATTTGCAAATAAACTTACTACAGAATCAGTGCGTTGAGCACCAGTGCATATTTTTCTAAATAAAAGCCTGGGACATCGGCAGATCGAAATTGTGTTATATTCAGTGCCAGTCAACGTAATTCTGTATTATTTCCATGAATTGTGGTAAGCTTGAAATATTTGATATCTTTTAATGAAAATTGAATGTAAATTGATAATTTATGTCTGTATATATGTGTGGTTCAGTAGCGAACATGAGGTAAAGCCTATATAGTGCTCCAACCTGAACAGAAGGTGTCGGAGGAAAGTAAAACTGCATGGAATTGCCAAACAGTACACTGACACCTATATTATTGACTAGAAAGAAATAATGCTGGAATTGCAGAGGCGTAGTAACCATTAGGGAGGAATATACTGGTGAAAATTGTTTCAGATGAAGATAGCAGTTGGCCTACCGCTCTGAACTCAGTGTTTGTTATGTATTGTGCTCAGTGTAGAAATAGAGTATAAATTAGTTCTGAAGTAGGAGGTACAACCTTCTTGTTTCAGGGACTGTGGTCCTAAAGTTATTGAGCAGCACCTGGTCAGAGCTTTGCTGAATCCAGAGGCGGACAGCATACTCCTTGGTCCATATAGCAAACAGTGAGGTGTCTCCAGAACACAGGGGAGCAATCGAGCAGAGGAGTCTTTTCCTGCCGCCATCACGAAAGATAAGCCTATGTGGCCAGCGGAGCTCAACATTATGTAACCCCATCTTAAACTGACATTGTATAAAAATAAGAGGGGAAATTAACTGTTTAATGAACGGAACTGAGAACATCTCCAATACTAGTTCCAACAGAAACAAACACTTGAAGTCATGATGACAAATAACAACATAGCTTGAAAAAAAAAAAAACCAGTATTACCTCATATTACTACTACACAACTGACACACATAGGATAATATTAATAAAATATGTCACTACAAGATTCATATTGATAAATTCTGTACATATAACTTGTAATTAAAATTGATTGTGATTCCTGGTTCACTTTGTATTTGAATCAGGACACATATATATTAATGAAAAGTACTTAATACATATTGATATTTGAAAATTTACCAGTGACTCATTTAAGATAGTCTTATAGAGTGTTAAATGTGTGTGAGTGTCACAGTGTTGTCACGTGTGGTAGAATAAATTAAATTGTTTATCTGTCTGTTGTTGTTGTGACTTACACTTCATCATATACATACCCTAGACATTCAACGTAGTCATCACATATTCCAGAATAATTCTGACTGAGGTATAAATATGTGGTAGCAAGTAAGGTCATCTGTAATACACTACCCTTATTAGATATAGATACCTTCACAGCTGATCTCAGTCAGTACACTAAGTCCCCTATAAATATTTATAACATCCCACTTTACCACATATATTGGGGTCTCGCTCTCGGGATTTTGAATCTTTCCCTATTAAAAATATTGGGGGTAATTCACTTCAGGGAATAATAAGAATTAAAAAGTATCCTTGGGTGAAAATAAATAACGTTGAGCTCTCAGTGCCTGTAGTGTCCTTAGATAATTATTGATAGATTGAATTGTTACATTTACATGTTAGACAATGGCCGACTTGGCAAAATTTCGATCTGCTGCTGTACAGACTGCGAAAGAGTTAGGAATGGACGGGCAAATTATGATTTCTTATGTCACTGCTGAATGTGACAAATATATTGAACGGGAAGAAAGAAGATTAGAAAAAGAGGCCGAAAGAAAGATTGAGGCTGAGACTAAGAGGTTGTAGATTGAGGCTGAGGCTAAGAGGTTGCAGATTGAGGCTGAGGCTAAGAGGTTGCAGATTGAGGCTGAGGCTAAGAGGTTGCAGATTGAGGCTGACAAAGAGGCTAAAGCATTGGAGGCAGAAAGAGAAGACAAAAGACAGGCTGCAGAAAGGGAAGACAAGCGATTAGCTGCAGAAAAGGAAGCAGAAGATAAAAGATTACAAAGGGAACATGAGTTACGACTAAGGGAGTTTGAGTTTCAAGGCCATGCTCCTGAAAATGGTGCCAGTCCCTTTACCTCTGATGCCACTGCTAGCCAAGGAGCCTCAACCTCAGCTATGAATTTTCATTTAGATCATTTTGTTGAGAAAGACGATGATATTGAGAGCTATCTAAATAGATATGAACTATTAGCTACCACATATGGGTTAGAGAGAGAAAGGTGGAGCTTAAAGTTATCTCAAGGACTTCGTGGGGCAGCTTATGAAGTTTTTGCAAAAATGAGCAGAGGTGATCAGGAAAATTATGACATGCTAAAGCAGGCTCTTTTGTTAAGATATGAAAAGAACGCAGAATTTTATAGGAAAAAATTTAGGAATGCTAAACTACTGTCAGGTGAAACCTATCACCAGTTCTCTGCACGAATAGAGACATACTTGGAGAAATGGACTTCTCTGGGGAAAACCCAAGATCTTAAGGAAATGGTCCTTATAGAACAATTAAGAGAGTCCATGGCTCCAGACCTGAGAAAGTTTCTCATGGAACAAGGTGCAGAGAGGCTGGGTGAGTTGCTAAATGTTGCTGAAAGGTATCAAGCAGCTCAAGCAGAGGTATCAGGTAACAAAAAGAAACAGTTGGATAATTTTAGGGCACCACAGAACTTTAATAAATTTGATCCTAGAGATCAAAACAAAGGTAAGCACCAATTTGATAGGCCACGGTATGAAAATAAAAATAAATTCCCACAACCCGATGAAAGGAAATATGATGAAAGAAAATCTTTCAACCAAGGAAAAAGGTGGTGTAAAAATTGTCAGATGGACAATCATGACACTGACCGTTGCAGAAGGAAACCTGTGTTATGGCCACCCTTCAGGTCAGGTCGACCTCAAGACAGGAGGAGGATATTATGTTAGATACCACTCCAGAAGAGATGAGGAAGGCACAGGCTGGGGATAAGACCCTCAAGCCTTGTTTCAGGAAATTGTCAACTTGTCATACAACTCCAGGCAAGGGAGATTTTTACATGAAAAACAAGTTGATGTATAGGAAGACTGGAGCTAGATCCAAAGGTCAGGGACAGCTGGTACTTCCTAAAAGATATAGGGCAGAATTAATAAGGAGCCTACATGTGAAACCAGATGGGGACCATGAGAAAATAGGTACCATCATCCAAAAGGTGGCTCACAATTATTATTGGCCCAAGGCAAGATGGGACATTGAGAATTTTGTAGAAAGGTGTAGCATAGCACATGAGGGAACACCCACAAGTGGGAACATTGATCAGGACCTGGACACGCCACGGGGCAAAATTAGGCCTGATAATAAAAGAAAAATAAATTTGATAAAGTGGACCAAATGGAATGGGAAGCCCCTTTTCACGGACAAGCTTCACTTAACTGTTTTACAATGGCCACTATGCGGAGAGTGCAAAAAGATGTCTTACCCCAGGATAAGCCGAAAATCCCTCAATCGGACTTAAACAAACTGGAGGAAGAAGATGTAGAGAGGAAATCTCTCATCAAGAATTTTAAGTGGGGAGAAAGCCCCAAGAGAAAAAATTGGTAGCGGTCGTTTTGTGAATGATAATTCTGGGAAGAAAAATCATCACTATAGCGCTTCGAGTGGAAGAGACCATACCGGTGCATGGACAAATAGGTCCACAAAATTAAAGGTCCATATGTAACGCTGTTAAGAACGTGGACTGATGAAAAGGCAGAGGAAAATATTACATCCTCATACCAATATGTGAATGAGCTGACCACTCGTTTAAAAACTGGCTGGAAACTTGCCAATGAAAATTTGAAACAAGCCAGGAAGAAACATGCTGCCTATTATAACAGGAAAGCGAAAGACAGAGATTTGGCTGTGGGAGAGAAGGTACTGCTTCTTCTCCCCGGTAGTCAGAATAAGTTACAAATTGGATGGCAAGGTCCATATACAGTTCTAGAGAAGGTGTCTAGAACAAATTATAAGATAGATAAGAAGGGGAAAGAAAAAATCTATCATGTGAATCTCCTGAAGAAATATTTGGAAAGAGAACATCAGGAAGAGACACACTTGTTGACCTTGTCCATCGACATGGAGATGAAAAAGGAACCACTTTCATCATTTGAATATCCATTACACCCCTGTGAGACAGCAGCACAGGTGAAAATCAGTACACATTTAACGAAAACTCAGAAAGAGAGAGTGCAACAGGTTCTAGATAATCATGCAGAGGTGTTAACAGACCGACCAGGGCATACAAACTTATTGGAATATGATATGAAACTGATAGACCCCACACCTGTCTGTATGAAACCATATTCGATTCCTTTTGCTAAGGAGAAAGCTTTGAAGGAAGAGATAGACTATTTGTTGAAGGAAGGAATTATTTCACACAGTGAATCTTCGTATAGTTCCGGTGTTGTACTCTTAAGGAAGCCCTCTGGAGAACATAGACTCTGTATAGATTACAGGAGACTGAATGCTATTACAGAAGGACAGGTGGATCCATTGCCGGATACAAATCAGTTGTTTGCCAGACTAAATAAAGCTAAATATTTCTCAAAAGTGGATCTGAGTAAAGGATACTATCAGATTCCAGTAAAGCCTGAGGTTAGACCATACCTAGCTTTTAGTACCTCAGAAGGACACTATGAGTTTAATAGATTGCCATTTGGATTGAAGAATGCGCCTAGTGTCTTCTCTAGAATGATGAGAAAATTATTGGACCCTCTGAATAATCCATGTATCACAAATTTCATGGATGATATCCTTATAGCAACAGAAACATTTGAGGAACACATTGACTCTCTGAACATGCTGTTTAATCGACTTAGGGAAGCGAATTTAACAGCCCGACCAACCAAATGTTGCGTTGGATGTAAAGAATTGGAATTCTTGGGACACACAGTTTATCAGGGAAACATGACCCCTGACCCAAAGAATTTAGAGAAACTAAAGAAAGCCCCGAGACCACAAACCAAGAAAGACGTGAGATCCTTTGTCTCATATGTGGTTTCTACCAAAAGTATATCAAAAACTTTAATTCCATATGTGCACCGTTAACTGATTTGACACGTAAAGGACATCCAGATCGAATTACATGGACACCACAATGTGAAATGGCTTACCAGGAATTGAAGGAAAAGCTCACAAGCAAACCTATTTTGAAATTACCTGACTTAAGTCAAGAATTCATTGTAAGGACGGATGCCAGTAATATTGGGTTAGGTGCAACTCTGCTACAGAAATCAGATGCATTGGATGGGGAATTAAGCCCAGTGGCATATGCTAGCAGAAAGTTGAATAAAGCTGAAACCAACTACTCAACTAGCGAAAAAGAATGTCTTGCAGTAATATGGGCGATAAAGAAATTCAATATTTATCTGTATGGGAAGGCATTTAAGTTGCAAACGGATCACAAACCTTTGTCGTTTCTAGCACAGGCTAGGCATGAGAACTCGAGATTACTCCGTTGGTCTTATTGATGCAGCCATTTGAGTTTAGCATAGAGTATATAAGTGGAAAAACAAATCTGGGAGCGGATTTTTTAAGCCGCCATCCGTGTGATGAGAATCACCCTAAAACCCAGGAATAATAATAAATTTCTCTATGTGTATATAGAATTATAGACTGACATATAACGTCTGTTTTAAGTGGGGAGGATTTGTCGTGAGAAATTCTAATCCACATATATAAATTAAAACGTAAATGTAAAGCCTAACAAATAAATTTAATAAAAGGAAAGAAGAATGGTAAAGAACAGTGCTGTCACAATGACTGTACTCGAAATTCCCCTTGTTTTCTCCTGCGTCTGCAAATTGTAACGTTTCACGTTGATAGTAAAAGCCTACTGCTTCAATACCCGCCTTCTACGATAAAACATGTGCTGCATTTCTAAGAAAAACCTTGAGATACGCAGGTTGACCTAGATTTAAAATTCCATTCATGTCTTTTTATACACTACGTTACCTAAAACGAAAGACAGATGGACTAAAGATAGAAAGAAGGGAGGGCTGAAAGCAGGGACACATGCAACACTAAACACGCGTCGCGCGATACACAATTGCTGCCATCACGCGTGTAAGGCCACTAGCACTAACTTTTTTCAAATCGACAGTGATAAAAAACACTACCCATAACAGAGTTAGGTTTTAAAATCCTGAAAAACGCTTACTAGGAAATATGACATTATACTGGTTTACGTTTGAAAACATTACAGTACCCAGACACCACATCGTATTCGAAGTAAACAGGAGGTAGAAGAAAGTGCATATTTTGAACGCAGCCACTTAGCTCCTTTAAATTTGTATATTTGGGTTCCTTAGGGCTTGCTGACAAATAATATGTTAAACGTTACGCAAATAGTCTAGGAATTACCAAATTATAGCCAAAAGAAATAGTGAGGGATGTCAGACAACACTAAATCAGAATCGCTCAGTGGCAGATTTTCACCCCACCATTGTACGGGAAATGGGTCTCCATGTAAAATCCTATTTGATTGGAGCGCAAGAAATGTAAGGCTAAACACGATTAGTCGGGCTATAAATACTATCTTGTGTTGTCAGGGGAAACGTGAGTAGGAGTACTTTTTTTTGAAAAGCTGTGTAAACATGGCATGATTGGTTAGACTTGCCAATATAGTCAATTAGAGGCGTCAGGTCAGCACCACATTTGCAAATAAACTTACTACAGAATCAGTGCGTTGAGCACCAGTGCCTATTTTTCTAAATAAAAGCCTGGGACATCGGCAGATCGAAATTGTGTTATATTCAGTGCCAGTCAACGTAATTCTGTATTATTTCCATGAATTGTGGTAAGCTTGAAATATTTGATATCTTTTAATGAAAATTGAATGTAAATTGATAATTTATGTCTGTATATATGTGTGGTTCAGTAGCGAACATGAGGTGAAGCATATATAGTGCTCCAACCTGAACAGAAGGTGTCGGAGGAAAGTAAAACTGCATGGAATTGCCAAACAGTACACTGACACCTATATTATTGACTAGAAAGAAATAATGCTGGAATTGCAGAGGCGTGGTAACCATTAGGGAGGAATATACTGGTGAAAATTGTTTCAGATGAAGATAGCAGTTGGCCTACCGCTCTGAACTCAGTGTTTGTTATGTATTGTGCTCAGTGTAGAAATAGAGTATAAATTAGTTCTGAAGTAGGAGGTACAACCTTCTTGTTTCAGGGACTGTGGTCCTAAAGCTATTGAGCAGCACCTGGTCAGAGCTTTGCTGAATCCAGAGGCGGACAGCATACTCCTTGGTCCATATAGCAAACAGTGAGGTGTCTCCAGAACACAGGGGAGCAATCGAGCAGAGGAGTCTTTTCCTGCCGCCATCACGAAAGTTAAGCCTATGTGGCCAGCGGAGCTCAACATTATGTAACCCCATCTTAAACTGACATTGTATAAAAATAAGAGGGGAAATTAATTGTTAAATGAACGGAACTGAGAACATCTCCAATACTAGTTCCAACAGAAATAAACACTTGAAGTCATGATGACAAATAACAACATAGCTTGAAAAAAAACAACACCAGTATTACCTCATATTACTACTACACAACTGACACACATAGGATAAGATTAATAAAATATGTCACTACAAGATTCATATTGATAAATTCTGTACATATAACTTGTAATTAAAATTGATTGTGATTCCTGGTTCACTTTGTATTTGAATCAGGACACATATATATTAATGAAAAGTACTTAATACATATTGATATTTGAAAATTTACCAGTGACTCATTCAAGATAGTCTTATAGAATGTTACATGTGTGTGAGTGTCACAGTGTTGTCACGTGTGGTGGAATAAATTAAATTGTTTATCTGTCTGTTGTTGTTGTGACTTACACTTCATCATATACATACCCTAGACATTCAACGTAGTCATCACTATATTCCAGAATAATTCTGACTGAGGTATAAATATGTGGTAGCAAGTAAGGTCATCTATATTACACAACCCTTATTAGATATAGATACCTTCACAGCTGATCTCAGTCAGTACACTAAGTCCCCTATAAATATTTATATTATCCCACTTTACCACAGCCTTAAATCCTACCCCCTGCAGACCCAAGTAGAACAGTCCCAATTAAGATGGTTTGGCCATGTCTGCAGAATGGGAGAAGATCGGATACCACGACAAGCATGGGAAACAAAGAGCCAAGGATCCAGACCCCGAGGACGACCCAGAGTCCGCTGGGAGGACAACATTAGACAATCTTTGAAGGATCGAGGACTAGAATGGAACCAGGCCAGGAGGAAGACAGCCGATAGGTTAGTCTGGCGCTCTCTCTTCCAAACCTCTACACCTCACGGTAGAAGGGGAGCGACTAAGTAAGTAAGTAAGTAAGTGTATCGACCCCAAGGGGCGCATACCATTTATTACATAATGTCTAATGCTGTATTTTATGTAAATTCACCTAATGTTGTAAGATGAATCGCATATCCACTCAGCTGGAACTACAGGGTTAGGTTTCCCGTATGTTGAGTTGGAAGAGAACGGAGTATATTGTGCTGTCAGGGCATTAGCTGACAGGTACATGTATGTACAAGATATATTAGCTTATGCGGGCGAATGCTGACAACTGATAGAGTGGAAGTAACATTTGGATAAAGACAGCCCGAGACTATCCTAACAATTTTAACAATAATTATAAAACCCATAGTGGAGCATAACTGTTTATTATAACTTTATTGTAATTTTATTGTTTGCTTGATGTAAAGGTTGTTTCTTTTTTGGGTCTCAGTTCCAGGGTACACCATTGCTACTGCAGGATTCCAGTCAGGCGAAGAACGTAACATTCTCATCGATCTCACAGTTCCTGAAAGCAATTAGCACCACGAGTGGTCACATGTACCTGAAGTACAACCCTTTTCGACGCCCATCCCTCTAATGGGAAATGAGCTCATGCAGTGTATAACGAGCCAAAGCAAATCTGACATTGTATTTGGCAGTAGTGGTTTCCTACTCGCCACTTGATCACCAGTCAGAGCATAGTGGCTTCCAGCATATCGATCAGCACAGCGTCTTCAGCAAAATTGAAAGCACCAGACTGTGTGCTTAAACTGAGCGCTCAGTCACAAATAAAGTTCAAACCAGCCAAACCGGATTTAAACATCAAGTACGCAGGCCTATTTCACGCGCTGGATAATAGCGCAGTGGACCGGTTGTCCTAAATTGACCTCGTCTTGTGTGTGTTTCTGGTCATTCAAAACTCCCGCACGTATTAGCGGTCAGCCGAATATAGACAGAGTAATTTACAGCATATCTTGTTGCTAGTGTGTGACCAACGGTGCATGGATAGCGCCTACAGTGGATTTATAGTGTAATTCATCACTTATAGGAGGATATACATATAAAGACACTAACTGGAGTTAATGAATTTGGTTCCACAGAAGCGGAAAGATTAGGAGCTCTGTTTATTTATTTGTCGATGTTCTACAGGAGGGTTCTTGTGTTGGTGGATTGTTTGTTCGTTGGTGTTTAATTGGATATTTGTTAACTTGATGTGATTATTGATGCTTTCTTATGTTGTTGTGCTGATATACTTATTTTCATATATTGTCTTCCTTCAAGAACCTTTAATAAATTTTACTCATTTATTAACGCGCTGTTCACGATCCTTCATCCATACTTAATATTGCAGCTCTTACTATTGTCTCTATTTGACCAGAGAAAGGAGAGACAGCGGGTGGTTCTTAAGACTATATAAGTGTGTTGGGGCTTGGAGAGAGATAGCTTTAATGAATCCTCTTCCAGGTTTGTCTCAAGTTCACCCTATTTACACATTATGTGTGTGTTGTCTATAATTTTTTTAGTTCACTCTCATTGTCGATTTCACTACAATTGTCTGACTCGACAAATACTCTAAAACCTTAACTCAACCACGACAAAAAGAACTGGAGACAGACATGAAGGGCATGCAGACCTTGAGCTGATGGCAAGAAGTTAATTTATTTTTTAAAATTATTTTTTCTTATATTCATGTGTACGGGAACCTCTAGATTTTATTTACGTTCATATTGAATTGGGGGGGGGGGGGGCGTATACCTCCAGGGATTCTCCAAGGAGGCAAATAAGGAATAAGACCACTGCTCACTGAAGTATGTCGACAAAAGGCGACCAATAGGAGGTTGGGAGTCGGGCTGGTAACCTCATCATGTCAAACAAATTGCTACAAAAAGCACCACTACAGAAGCATGCGACTACATGGTGCAGGCTTCCTGGCAGGAGATCAGCTGTAGTGGTGGCTCCATACTCTATAAGGAGTGAACAAGAGGGCAAGAGATAATGATGATTATGATGATAGTTTTGAAGATGATGGTGATGATGATGAGGATGATTATGACATTGGAAAGGTTTACTTATAGACGAACCGCGTATAGAGACCGAAAAAGGTTAGGAACCCCCTCCTCTAAACCGAAGCCTCAGATCCCGCAGCTTAGATATACATCTGTAATGAATAGAGGGAGGGTGTGTAGCTGCGATAAGGAGGCACTTAGGTGTTCTTGTATTATCAATGGATACAAATATCCTGCTCATACCCTGATAAATTATAATTGGGATATTTAATTCATTGAACATTTTACTTTTCGCTGCTTATGGCGCATGGTGTTCTAATTGCAGCTGAACACCTTTCGGAAGGAACCCTGTAAAAAGCATTCACATGCTAATGCAGATGTGGTTTCTTTAGCAAGTTATTTTGCATGATGAGTTTGCCAGCAATTTTCACAACCTCGTATTAGTTGGATTGTACGTGGGTGGAGTAGTCCTTTTCTTTCACAAGAGGGACCAATATGAGGTAGTGAATGAGACTGGCAAATTCAGGATGCAAAGCAAATTACAATAGAAATGACCGCTCTAAGAGAACATTAATACTTTAGTGCATATTTCTTGTGGACAATGATGATAATGATATCTTATGTACCCAGGTCAGTCAGTAAGAGATATTTCCCAAAATGCAACCCACTGGTATCTTCGTGTTAGGCACAAACCAATGCCATCCCTATGTTATGTGTACTT